>JAPDOI010001691.1:0-152155 GCA_029168955.1 Aplectana chamaeleonis | reverse complement strand
CGTGCGGTAATCGGTCGCTGTCGCGGCTGTCCGTCGCCAGTGCAGTGCACTGTGACGGGTGTCAGCGACAGCGACTCAGCCAAATGCGGCATCGTGCCGGGTGTTTCTTGGCCCTGAGCGACGGCGACGTGAGAGGTATGATATACTTTGTCGCTGTAATGAGCGACAGGCATGCAATCTAACACAAAGCGGGGCGGGACCTGCATCGGAGCAACGGCGACGGTCGTCGTACGAACAGATGTCGCGTGTGGGTCGCAGCGACGTGTCGCGGAGGGCAGACATAGTGCAAAGCGCTATAGCCTGTTGCTACCACTGTCGCTGTGCAGTGCTCTGCAACAGCGACAGATTTAAAGGGCGGGAGGCGGTCAATGTGCATAGCGACGGGACCGTGTGTCGCAAAAGTATACCATACCCCTAACAGTGCTCTGCGACCGCGACAGGCCTGTCGTGAAGGTATCGCTCAACAAACGCCTTACGGAGCGTATGTGCTACTCAAGAACGTCGGAGGGGGCCGTGTGCGGGAATTTCAAACCAAGGGCGAGCGTGGGGCGCATGTTTTGCAGGCGGAGAATCATCAGGCACGAAGGCGGGGCGCCACCCAATTTCGTTAGCTCGGTCCTGCAGGAAAATTCGAAACAGAGGAAAACTTATGTTCGCTCAGGCAAATCGTATTACACGTTGAACGCTGAGAATCAAACCGAAGTGCCACATACGGAGCTGAATTTTATGATAAGTTCTGCAGGCAGCCTCCGAGTAAGTCGCCACATCATCAGCGCACTTCGCGCGAGTGGCGATAGTAAAATGGGATTCGCCAGTCTATCGGATAGAGCTTGAATGGGACACCCACCATGGGGTTTCGAAGAATTTTGGAGAAAGGTGAAGCACCTGCGCCCAGGGTGTAGCAGCCAGGAGGAAATGGTTCCCGCAGATCGTTGTACAAGGAATCAATCACTTAAGCGATGACACCGCGGAAATGTTCTGCCCGGGCCCCGCGCCCTTTTGCTTGGATGTCCGGGCTTCGCGCCCATTATGAGCAATGGGGCTGGGGCGGGGACCTGTTGGGCGCCAGGCGCGGAGGGGGCCCGCCTCGCTGAGTGGTGGGTACGGGGACGCGGCCCTCCGACGTTCTGAGTATGTGGCCGGGGGCACTGTGGCGCGATGCACTTGGCCACGCCCACTTCACCGTGCCGCACTAAATTTGAGCACCTACCCGAGGTTTCCCTCCCTTGCCAAAATCAGGAGTCGTTGCGGCACGGAAAAAATGGGCGTGGCCAAATGCGATGCAACAGTGCTCCCTCAGGCCACATAGCACCAAAAATCTGTTCTTTCAAATGGTTATCGGTTTAGCTTTATATTGTTGTCTGCTCCATTGCGATGGCTGCGAATGACGAAAAAACTAGCTGACACAGTTCGTTCACGATATTCTCTTTCAAATTGGCAATTTCTGGGGGGCCAAAACTCATTCGTAGTGGATTCTGAGCAACTCATCCAAGACAAGCGGATGAAGTAAAGACGATCCTGAAGTTTGATGGTACCCAAGGGTCACCTCAGTCTAAAGATCACCGCAGAACGTACTTATTACACACCAGTCTTCTAGTAAACTGATCTGAGAAAGCGAGTTCTTCTTCCACTCAAATGATAGATACTGCAGCAGAATTAAAAAGACAGTATGGTCCAAAATTTTTGTTTAGCATAAACACCTTCGACAGGAGGATATTCCCTAACTACCAATCAAATTACTGGACGTAACAAACACGATTGCAAAGTGTATGTACCCACTGTGGTACTCTTCCAAAGGAACTCCTGCTAGTAAAAACAGAGGCCACAAAGCAAACAATGAAGTGCAATGATGATGTTTTGATTTGATAACGGCCAGCACGAGGTGCGTTGTCCGCGACATTACGTCGCGCCACGCCTGAATTGACGACAAAATGCGGACGCAAACTGTCCGCGGATTGTTTGAACAGCTTTGCTCCAAGCAGACGGAAAATATGTGAACAGATCGATGCAGCAGGTCTGAAGGCATCTCATGGTGCAGGCGGATCTATGGAAGAGCCGGATTGCCCCGGAACTACCAATATCTGGGCCGAAAATCCGGAAGGGAGATCGTCACGGAAAGCTCACTATCAGCAGCGTCTAGAGAACGTACTCTCTCAGATAAAAATCCTATCCGCTCATCGGACATCACTGGTCAGAATATTTCCGCTCAAGTTCCGTCCGTCAAGTCCGTTATCAAGTTTGCTGATCAGAAATATGCAAAAAAATCAAGTTTTGACTTCAAGGAATATTTCCGCTCAGAAGTCGTAGAGTGACTAACAACTAAAAAAAGTACCGAAATAAAAAAGTAATCCAGATTACTGTTCCCGGTGAGGCCAGGAGACAATATACTTCCCGTCGTCGCGATTGGTTGCTGGTGCCATCCGAGCCCAGCACTCCGCGTATCAGAAAGACCGGGATCGTACTAAGCGTCGTGGTTGTCAAAAAGCTGACAGAATTTGCAGGTCGACAAGCTTGTGATATTCTCGTGGAGTCGTTGTGTGAGAATTATCGAAAATACCTTGCTCCATAATGACACTAAACGACAAGCGCGGCGATGAGCATAACACGTTAGCGACCAACCAGAGAAGGCGTCGCGTTTAAGTGCCGCTCAGACCTCGTTTACACTTCCGCGCGACCCGCTGAAGTTCAATTTATAATATGGGTCGTCCCGCGCTGCGCTTACAGAGGAGCCTTTTCGTCGCGTGCTGCGCGTCACGCTACACATCGTGCCTGGCCTACTCTCACAAGGGAACTACTATAAGTCATACTAACCATAAAAAATTTACTTTTCTAGAACCGTTTCGGGACGTAAAGTCCGAGGATGCTAATCGCAGCTGCCAAGACTCACTCTGAAAGAAGTTGAGCGTTTTTAAGACCTCACGGCAAGGTAGGGATTAACCCGATGAAATTTTTAGAGTGTTTTCGAATTTTGTTCCGGATTTTGCTAAAAACATATGTAGGAGTGATCTGGGGTCCGCTTTTTGAATTTTCAAGGTTTACTGTAGACTACGGTAGGTAAAATGCCAATTAAGAGGCAAAACCTACCTCAATAATTCGAGAATCAACAAATGGACCTCGAATTCGGGTTTAGAAGCCCAAATAACCCCCACATATGAACTTTGAGACAAATCTGAGACTTTTACCACACTACCCTATACCCACCGTAATCCACCGTGAGCTGTCGAAAAACGATAAACTGACAAGCGATTCGTGTTGAGCATTTCAAACGGCACTACAGCAACGATTTGAGGAACATCTCACTCCGAAATCGTCAAAAGTCGATTTTGCCGTCAAATTTTCCTGCCGGTGGGAAGCTTTGAACAAATTTAGTCGAAACTTTGGGAAAATGACAAATAAACCTCAGATTCGTGATGAGCCCCCCCCCCAAATAACCACCCAGGGCGAATTTTCAATCAAATCTGGAATATTTATCTTCAACGCTTTCTGTACCCCGTAAATGATATATTTGAACGCGAACCGAAAATTCGTACAAAACGCTTTCAGTCTACAGAAAATTCGGAAAATGTGCTTTCACCCAAACTTCGCCTGGGGGGAGTTGTTTTGGGCCCTGAACACGATTATGAGGTCCGTTTCCGGATTTTCGTAAAATTAAGGCGCTTTTTGGAGGGTGCAATAGGTGCCGAAATCAGAGAAAAAACGCCTACACCTTTTTTTCAGAGTGATTCTAGGCAGCTGGGAAAGGCATATCCGAACCCTGCGTCGAAAAAATACATTTCGATCGGAATGGCCAGTTTGGCTAATCGTAGTTTCCTTGTCAGATGATACCAACGAGCAATCGCTTATGCGAGATGTATACTTCCGATCCTAAGATTTTTTCGGCAAGATTCGGATAGGTAATTTTACCCGCCCGTGAGAGACTGCGATTTCGTTATCAACGCTGACTGTGTGATTACTGGTTGTGAATGTGGCAAGTCAACTCTCTGTATCGTCTTTCCGCACTCCCGTCAGCACCCGTCCGGAATACTCGGAGCGTAACTATCATTCCTGATATGACGGCAATACGACACCAGCCTTACGCTGCACATGCTCCAGCGCAACCCTAGTATGACGCTGCCCATAAGTTCTCGGTTCTATACCGTAAGATTCTATTATGGAGCGAGTTTCGAAGTGGTGAAGGAAGCCATCCCAGAAATTAGGAATTCCACTTTTCCTTGCAGAAGCCACCCCCATGCCACCAATACCGAATATAGCACAAACAAAAGCCATATCATAAACGGTTTCAAAACTGATTCGCTCAAGTTTCGCTCCAATCCGCTGCGCAGTGTTCAACAAATTTTGAACTCGACCCGTTGCGCGGCGTTAGCAAAAAACTCATGCTGCTGAGCGGCGGTCGATGTCAATTTCACATCACAGATTTTTTTTGGATAGAGCGAAAGTGATGGCGGGAAAGGGTGAGGCACCCTAATCGCTTTTCACGGCTCTATGTGCGCTCCTCCCGAACCCGTACTCACAGTTCACGACGCTGTGCGCTCCCCTTTCACGCCTACTCACTTTCCAACACGTTTTGCGAGCTCCTCTGAAACTTCGACTCACTTTCTGCGATGCGGTGCGCGCTCCTCTCGAAAGCACAGTGCATCTTCAGACATACATTCGGTTATTTTCGTTTTTTTTTTAGTAGTACATAGACCCCTCGTGTATAACACTTGCCAAGTGCGAGATCTCGATTCATCCAAATAAACGAGAAATAAACGACCGCCTAAGGTCCGACCCCTTTTCTTCATTTTCGAACTCAACAGCGGCTAGATGAATGGATGCATGCCTCCCACGTCGGAACAGATCACTCCCTCGCCGGTCAGTCTCCTCAATCTGGTCCGCGCGACTGCAAATGATAAGAAATACAGATCCCAAACCACTCGCCGACCTAACTTTCGCCCGTGAATTTTAAGCATTCTTATAAGAGTCATAACACAGACAGGGTCAAGATCAACGTGGTTCGCGGACCACCGTGATGTCGGGGGTGGGGGAGTCGTTATTTTTTATGGCAAAACTTGAAAATTTTGGTGGGGGGTCGTTATTTTTACCATCCATCTGAAATAATGTCTGTTTCGTTGAAAATCAAATTCGGAAGTAAAATTATCTGGGGCCATGATTGTATACCATGGAATAGCCAACATTGTCGATGTAACAAGAGCAGTTTTCAAATGAAAAATGGAGTTAATCATCAAACGTGTTCCAGCTCTATATAGCCTTGACTACATTTAAAATAGACATTGCTTCGTGGTTTTCTAGCGGAATCCGAAGGAAGCGGAGACTGTTTTTATCGCTTTCGAACTATGGCATTGAAGCCTGTATAGCGCAGTACTTTTGAATTAAAGGCAGTGGTCGCGATCAAATATGCTTGTCGTCTTTTTCTCTCTAAACCCTTTTCTAGGTCTCGAGTAGTAGGACCTATAAGAAAAAATCGCGAAAAAACCACTGTTTTGGGACAAATTTGAAGCCTTAACTTTCTTGTCTTTTGATGGTGGACTAGCCCACTCCACATCATCGGCATCGATGACCTCTTATATCAAGAACATCAGCTGGCTTGAAATTGAATTTCAATCGATGAAACTTCGTATTTATGTACACATCTAGTCAAAAACATCGACAGAAGTGCTTGCTTTCATTAGTCAACTGTTTTCATTACGTAAATTTGCATTTATCTCTTCCTCTGAATGTCGATGATTTTTGACTTCTCGGCATGCGACTGCGATATTTTCGTCATCGCTGTGCACGTGTGCACGAACTAGCATCTTTGGGCCCTAGAAACTCTAATTCTGGTCCGTTTTTCACCGCTCTACCTTCATAGTTTTTCAGCTGTTTTTGATCTAAGCTGATTTTTGTAGTTTTTTCTTAAACGTTTTTCATCGTGACCACTGCCTTTAAGGAGATTGAGTTCGCAATCGGATCTTGTCGTACAGTGATCTGTATCTTGTTTGCGTCGTCTATATATTTGGGCAAACCTCTGGTGCTCAACTTGGCGTTTGCAGATTTATACATTTTGAAGCCTTCGAAACTCGCTATTTCACCATGTATCATCTCCGGCTGTATGTGACGACCCAAAGCATAAGGGAGTCCTCCTTGCTTTCTACGTTAGCCACATCTCCTGGGGGCAGATACCTTCGAGTCTGATTGGCAACTTCAAGAGATTCTTCATTTGCAGCACGTTATTGTCTCTCAATAATCTTTCTGCAACACTTGCCATTTTGCCGCCGTTGATTCCCATCATGTGGTCGAAATAGCGCTAGCGAGACACATCATCTACCATGAGACCTTTATATTGTAGTTCCTCTAGAAGCGATGTCAGCTGGGACAGTGTATGGCTCACGTGGTAAACAATGAGAAACGTACGTCCATAGAGGAGTACTCACGCACCAGCCATAGCTCTTGCTTTGATACTTTCAGTTGTATCTTCGTTCGCCAAGGCTTGAGTGCACCTCATTAAAAAGGGGTAGTTGCGTAGGATCATTGCTAGCACTTGTTGCATGCTGGCCGACCAGCGGACCCGGTGTAGCGCCATTATTTTGAGGTACGAAAAGTTCATCTGTTCCTGAGCTAGCCGATACGCGTAATTGTTCTGAGCAGTTACGACAAGATTAGCCAACAATGGCTAAGAGAGCGCGTTGATCACGTCACAGCCTTTGCTGAAGTTCAGAATGTTCAATGCCCAAGGACATTACCGATAGGGAGACTGAAGTCCATCTGGGATATTGAAGCAGATCCCGTCGTGTATCTCATTCCCGAGAATACTTTGAACTCGAAGGATTAGACATCTATCTCATGGTGCGGAAGTGGTTACGCCTTGACTACGATTGCCATACAGATGGACTAGATGCGAATGTTGACTTAAAGGCAGCAGACACGCTCGCAAAAGTTGTCGAGATAACTACATTAGTGGGGTCGTGCAGGCCCTAGAAGAGCCCTCACGAACTTGCAAGCGTCAAAAACGAGTTAAAATGACCGTAGTTGAGCCGCATTGAGCCACAAAATTATCCTTTCTCCGCCCATCGATACGGGCTCCGCCCTCCAACACAAATGTTCAATGCTCGATTACGGTCATTTTGGATTATTTCTTACGCTTCTAATGTCGTAAGCGTTCTAGAAAGGCCGTACGAGTACATTAGCGTCGTTATCCCAAGAAATTTGTCGCCAGCTCCGCTATTTCAGCGAATGCGGTACAACACGTCCACTTTCGGACCAATATAGAACGAACCGTTATATCTTCATTACAGTCGAATTTTTTTCGGTTTTTTCGTTATTTCTGAATACTAACAACTTCAGACCTTCGATTCATTCCATAAAATTGATATCATTTTTGAGCGTGTATGCTGCCTTTAAAGGCACAGTCCATCCTCAGAGGTAATTTTTGATATTATGGTCCGGTCGGGTCGCCGCCTATAGCAACCCTGCCAAGCGCGAAACCTCAATTCGCTCAAATAAGCGAGGAAAAGCTAGGAAAAAGTCGGCCACGCCCTCTTGAAAGAAAAAATGGGTAACGCCCACCACCAGGTTTCCGACCTCAATAGGGAAGGGACGCGCGAATGATTTTATTCAAAATCTATGTTCTTCGATTTGTTTTCGGGCTGGCTTTATATTGTGGCCTGCTAGAGAACGATGGCTGCGAATAACGAGGAAATACAGGCTCGATACAACTCGTCCGCAAACTTCTAGCCGTTCAAAATCGGAATTTTTGAGGAGCTGTAACTCCGTTCGTAGTGAGTTCTAAGGGATTCTGGAGACACCATTGTGATCAGCGTGAAATTTTTTCCAAGTTAGGCAGAAAAACGAAAAATTGATTCTGATGTTGGCCTGTGACTCTAAGGTTTCTTGGACCGCGAGTAACGTTCGGAGAATGCACCGCATCCCCATCAAGTGAGACCTGTGACGCCGATGATATACTGACTCTTGACGACGAGCAAGCAATGGATGAGGGTGACTATGCAGCACTTACCCTCAGTCCTTAGCCATCTGCAGCCGTCATCGAGGTTCAGGGGTTTACATCTCTGGAAGAACTCGAATTAGAAAAAAAGAAAGGAAAAAAAAGAAAAAACTCTGAGAACATTTGCATTGACCGTGGAGTGACGGCACCGCAACCCGAGACTGTGCCGGGCCGATGTAGCAACGGCACAGTGATCCGAGCCCGTGCCGCGACACTGTGGCAACGGCTCCAAAATCTTGGTAGATTCCTTCTTGATCACGTGTTAATGTGTTTACCCTGAGTACGGCCGGTATAAAAGGTACCCCATCTCACTCGAGTCCTCATTCGGCATTCTGATGCCGGCCCTGGAGGGTGACTTTGAGTCCCTCTCCGGAGGCCAGCCTAATTTTGACCGCTGGGGGATAGGGGGTCCTCACGGCTGGGGGGTGAGGCGGTTTTCGCCGCAGTCTGCAGGGAGGGTGGTTCCTCACCGCAGACCTCGGCGAAGGTTACGCCCTTCTAACATACCGTGTCGAGGCAGCCAGTTTCAGGCACCGTCGAGACCGAAATCGGATACCGCCGCAGCCAGATTCAGGCACCTTCGCGGTAGGGTTGAGGTACCCCCGGACCGGGTTTGGGAGCCGTCGCGCCCTGGTTGAGACACCGCAGCGGGGAGGTTGATGCAGTGGCATAGCTGGTGGAGGGGCTCTGTACAGACACTACCCTGCATGCACCGATTAAAAGCCTCCAAGGCAGGGTTGGTCTGCCGCCGGGGCAAATTTTCTCAGAGAATCGCCGGGCAGAGGAGTTTCTAGACTTGAAAAAAGTGTTTGCCAGTCTGAGGAAAAAAAGCTCAACAAGTGGCAGATAACCAGAAAATGGATTTAATTCTCACCAGCAAGATCCCCAGTAAAATCGGCGCAGTAGTAACGACTATGCAGAAGCATAATAACCTCATAGATTAAGAAATTATTGCTGAGGAAGTGAGGATATCAGCCGTATACGGGCTCTATCGTAGCAATGAAGAGGAAAAGAAGCTTGGTGAGCAGGTGAAAAATGTGAAATTCGGGACTCTCCGGCTGTCGCCAGATGAAATTAAAGGCAGTGTTCACGATAAAAATCGTTTTTCTGCTTTTCCGCCCATCTTGAAGACGGTCACATGCTGATTCCAATGATGTTTTTGGAATCGTACAATACCTTTTAGGAACGGAGTTATCGTCTCCCTAAAATTGAGCTAAGGAAACATGGTGGACGAGTTGTCCGAGGCTTGTAACTTCCGTCTTTTGCAGCCGATGTATGCGAGCTGACCTGAGTAAAGAGAGAAGTTGATATTAAAGGGAAGAACGGGGCTATTGATCGGAAACCATCGCTCATCTCACAATACCGAGCATTCATTTGTTCACGTCGGTGGGCGTGGAAAGTGCATCTGGGGGTGACGAGCTGACGGGTGTTCATCTTTGGGGTCGTAGGGGACCGTTCCGAGCTCATTTTTTTAGTTTTTTCAACGCTAGGGTTTCGCTAGGCCCCGCAGCTGCCGATCTCCACCAAAAAATCAAACATGGTTTTTATCGTGGACACTGCCTTTAAACATATTCTACGAGAATGCAAATGGTTGGCCTATTACTATGATCCAGAGCGTCCCAATGCAGACTTCATCCGCTGCAAGCTGTGCAACTATGACTCACCTGATGACTATGATCCGTCTACCGATTTTGCTCAATGTGAAGCAAGGCGATCAATCGCAAAGGTGTTTCCCACCGATCCTCCCATGCGAGTGCATTACGATGGAGAAGGCGAACCGATTGAAGTAGAAGTGGTAGAGTTCTCGCAACAGCCCCACGCCCATCGCAAGAAGACCAAAAGAGCACTCAACATAAAAGTGGAATTGGAAGAAGTCTTGAAAATACCCCACGCCCATCGCAAAAAGACCAAAAGAGCACTGCGCCAGAGCGAGCTTGATAAGAATATTGTTCTGTGCTTGGAAAAATTCAGAGGCATGAAGCTTGAAAAGTCCATTAAAAGGTTTATGGAGCAACTGAAACAACAAGCTACGCAGACCGAAGGACACAAGCGTAGGATAGAGCTGTACCAAGCAGAGAAAAAATCAGCCCGATCGAAATTCGTAGGAGCTACAGCCACATAAACTTTGGAAGCGTACATGGTGGCAAAAGAAGTGTTTTTCTTTCAGAAGTAATTCCCACTCATGATTTTGGCAATGACAACTGGAGCTGTGGCAGCCGAGGCCCACTATGAATCGACATCCGCGAAGAGAATGGTAAAGAACTTCGCAGAGCATATCAATTTCGACTTGTTGAAGTATATCATGAGCAAGCGTCTGCCATTCTCTCTATTAGTGTACAGTACTTCCAATGATGACAAAAATTGGATAGTTAAAATCATAACAACACTCTCTGAGTCAAACTCCCCAATCACCTTCCAATTCGCATTCGTAGCCACGGAAACTGAAACTGCAGATGATATCGTCGAGGGATTCAAACATGCACTAGATGCGAAATCGTCTTGGCACAACACAAATGGTCGGTCTCAAAACCCGTTTCAGTATGCTATGCCACATATGGCTGCACTACCAAGCGGTGAAGCGGCTGTGATGACCGGAAAACACAATGGTGTTCATCAGAAGCTCACATTATCTGAGAGTGGGAGCACTACACGCCGTACGATGGTCGTCAAGTCTGCAACAGTCGCTATCCGAAATATTGCGCAACTATCCCGTCGTAGTCGGAAGTTTGAATGAACTGGAAAACGCAAGCCGTGATAGAATTCAAAACAGAGCACGAATGGCTTCCTGGATTATGCGCGACGGACGAACACTCATTCTACTGCAACATGTGAACCACATCCTCCACTACTTCTCTTCCTTCTCAGAGTACCTCTAGAACGTAGATAGTCTCATGGTCGATTACCTATCTCGATGGAGATACTTCAAGTTATTGTTAGGGCCGGGTGGACGCAGAATGATCTCTCAGGTGGAGAATCACCTGAGTAACAGCAGAATCCTGAAATTGATGAGAACGCCAGGACAATTCTAAAAGCCCACTCATAACTACTCCCACAGCTATCACGATGTATTGAAATTGGGGAGCTGGAACGCTGGCTACTCCCTTGTCTATGATTCCAAGAAGGTCGCCGGATACGCAAGCGACCTTCCCATCACAGGATCGACTGTGGAAACTGAGCGTCTCCTATCAATTAAGGAGTTCAGAAATCTCGATATCCGAGGCACTAGACGAGGAATGGAAATCAACGGACGATTTCGCGTTCACTACATAGATGCCCCAGACTTCGACGTTGACAGCTTGAATTCTCTCATCCTTGGAAAAGTATACGAAACTGGAACAGGAATTCATCGAATGCGTGAACACGCTCTGGAGTTCTACAGCCAACTTAAAACACAAATCGACCGCTATCTGAATCTAGGACGGGATAGCGAGATTGAAGATTTCTCATGTGCTCTGGACAGGCACATAATACTGGACTTTATCCAATGTAATTCGAGAGACTTGAACCACTTCAAATTGTGCGTCCTTCGCGACGCTACTCCTGCATCTCGAGGATACCCAAATTATTTCAAGAACAACAAGATTAATACGAGCAGGAGGAAAGACTATTTACAACTCTATTCAGTTAATTGGGAAGTATTGCAACCTGGGCAACGCCAAACCTTCCTTTGAACTGTTTTTGGTAGCCTCAATGAGCAGACTATGAGTACTGGCCAAAATATTTGCGCAAAGAGAGAAGCAGTCTTTATTTCTACCGTGCTTTACTCGATAACGCAGTCCCCCTAAACATCCCAAGAAATGTCGTTAAGGTCAGGCCTTGTTTTTTGTTTTATTCATTAAATACGCATCATGACTGCTTTAGGCTATACAATGTGGGCTCGTGATCCCCGCCAGCAACGCGGATCCCGAACGGAGCTTCTCCCTTGCGAATCGTCTGACTAGATTGGAGAGAAGCAATCTGGGTGCTCACACTATCGACGACGTTACGACGTAATACTTCCAAGTTTATACTTCTTTTTTCAACGAGAGCGTTATGTATTCAGCATCGAACGCAACGGGCTAAGTGTGCTAACAGTCGATACCATGAAGTTGGCACATCAGTGGCTTCATCCTAGAGAATTCCTTGCCGATGCACGCAAAGGCGCAGACTCATCAACTTCCAGAGAGACGAGCTTGTTGAGACGAGCAAAGCTAGCTGATAAAAGCAGTGCGTTACTTCATATCTTCTTTCTTCTTCCCCGTTTATGACACACTGTTTTCAGATGACCGTAAGGCTTTGGTGGGTATTTACGTCGACAGAGAGATGATCGTCCATTCTGAAAACAAGGCAGCCGGATCCCAACCTAAACATGAGCGACGTCTTCGCTCGGCCACCTGCAAGGCCACTGTTTACTCTATCGGCATACTCCATGACAGCTCCGATTGATTCATTCGGGAGAATCATTTCATACTCTGCATACCGAGACTTTCCATTTAGTAACTTCATAAATTTTGTTTGGCTTATTGAATGCAAGCAAGGCGTGCACCACATCGTTCAATCAGAGTTACTTCAAACACAGCAAAGAACCTTCATTCATATAGACAAGAACGGAACATACTTTAATTTCAAGTCCTAATGAGGACCTTCAATCGAAGATTAATGATTTGATTTGATTTATTACACGGTAGAACCGTGTGATAGACAAACAACAAAACGAAACACCTAAACGGCAACTGAAAAAGATCAAAGATAGAGGACAATAATAAAGCAGATCGATAAACTGACTACGAGGCAACACCGGCACCATGAAGGGATGAGATCTTACAAACATCGCTCCTGGGAGAACAGATAAATCTCAAGCGCCTTTTTGAATTCAGTGAACTTCCCAACTACCAAGCCTGACCGAAGTAATTTGTTGAATTCAGACCCCGCCCTATTGACAAAAAGTGCTCTCTTACATTCCGCCTGGCCCCAACGAGGCCCAATTTCACCGGCGCTCCCCTGGTGGTTGACGATCTCAGGTTGAACAGCCGGCTAGCCTTGATACCAGCACTCCCATGAATGATTTTATACATCATTATCATATCAAACCTTCTTCTCCTGTGCTCTAGAGTGGTTAGGCCCAACTTGGCATTTCTGGTGACATGACACACGTTGCGATTAGTCTGAAACCACGATGTCCTGAAATAAACTCTACGTGTGAAAGTATTCTGGACTTTCTCCAGCGCATCGATGGATCCCTTTTTGTATGGATTGAATACCACCGTGCCATACTCCATAAGTGGACGTATGTACGTTTTATACACCTCAGTCAGGACATTTGCGTTAGTAGTTGAAAGTGCTCGAAACGCGCTGTGCACATGATATGCACATGATAAGCACATGTGCGATAATTGACATTGAAAATGCGAATAGGCGTACACGATTTTACATTGGTTTCGTTCTTTTCCTTAGACCAATGTAAAACACAAACTTATCTAGTTGGCTTCTTTCTCAACTATAAATGCGTTTTCCATTTTGAAGGCAGTGCTCACGATAAAAATCCCTTCTCTGTTCCTTCGTCTTTCTTGAAAAAGGTCTCATTCTGATTCCAACGATGTCTCTGAAATCTTACAAGACCATCTGAGAACGGAGTTATGGTCCTCAAACATTGAGCTAGGGAAGCATGGTGGACGAGTTTCCCGAGGCTTGTAACTTCCGTCTTTTGCCGCCGATGTATGCGAGCTGACATGAGTAGAGGGAGAAGTCGAGAATGAAGGGAAGAACGGGCCATTAATCGAAAACCATCGCTCGTCTCACGATTTCAAGCTTTCATTCGTTCACGTCAGTGGGCGGGCAATGCGCTTTTGGGGTTTGCCTTTCGCTCGGAATGGCAACATCGGGCTCTTTTGGGGCTCTTCCTGGCAGGTTTTCATGCGTTCTTTCGACATTTATCGACGTTAACGTTACAGAGTGTTCCTCCACTACCCATTCCTAGTGGAATTCAAAATATTTGTTTTAATCGTGAACACTGCCTTTCAAACAAAACTGCGATAGAAGTACCCAGAAACTCCTCAATAAGGAAGGTAAATCTATTTTCAAGCCGAATTTCACTACCACTAAAAGTTTATCTAATGCTAACACTATTTGTTGAGGCGGAGAGTTATCTGTTTTTTAATGCCAACTTCATGACACTCGAACGCTAGGATTAGACTTGAACCCAAGGTCTAATTTTGTGCGGAAGATTCGCCTCCTAGGCCCTCAAACTCTCTTAATTTCAAATGGTGAAAGAAACCTCGGGTAGGTTCGAAGTTTCAGTGCGTGTAAAACATAACCAGTTCTCCGTAATGTATGTCATCCATCCAGAAAAATCCATCTCACATACAAGGAAAATATGCGTTAACGCTTATTTTTCGCGTATTCGTAAAATGAGTTGTAGTGTCCGCAACCAACACGGTCGAACACGCTATTTTACGTCGTGAGAATTTCGTTCCCTGTCCGACGTTAGCGTTCGAGTGTCATGAAGTTGGCATTAAAAAACAGATAACTCTCCGCCTCAACAAATAGTGTTAGCATTAGATAAACTTTTAGTGGTAGTGAGATTCGGCTTGAAAATAGATTTACCTTCCTTACTGAGGAGTTTCTGGGTAGTTCTATCGCAGTTTTGTTTTAAAGGCAGTGTTCACGATTAAAACAAATATTTTGAATTCCACTAGGAATGGGTAGTGGAGGAACACTCTGTAACGTTAACGTCGATAAATGTCGAAAGAACGCATGAAAACCTGCCAGGAAGAGCCCCAAAAGAGCCCGATGTTGCCATTCCGAGCGAAAGGCAAACCCCAAAAGCGCACTGCCCGCTCACCGACGTGAACGAATGAAAGCTTGAAATCGTGAGATGAGCGATGGTTTCCGATTATTGGCCCGGTTCTTCCTTTCATTCTCGACTTCTCTCTTTACTCAGGTCAGCTTGCATACATCGGCGGCAAAAGACGGAAGTTACAAGCCTCGGGAAACTCGTCCACCATGCTTCTCTAGCTCAATTTTTGAGGGACCATAACTCCGTTCCCAGAAGGTCTTGTACGATTCCAGAGAAATCATTGGAATCAGAATGAGACCTTTTTCAAGAAAGACGAAGGAACAGAGAAGGGATTTTTATCGTGAGCACTGCCTTCAAAATGGAAAACGTATTTATAGTTGAGAAAGAAGCCAACTAGATAAGTTTGTGTTTTACATTGGTCTAAGGAAAAGAACGAAACCAATGTAAAATCGTGTACGCCTATTCGCATTTTCAATGCCAATTATCGCACATGTGCTTATCATTAATCTTCGATTGAAGGTCCTCATTAGGACTTGAAATTAAAGTATGTTCCGTTCTTGTCTATATGAATGAAGGTTCTTTGCTGTGTTTGAAGTAACTCTGATTGAACGATGTGGTGCACGCCTTGCTTGCATTCAATAAGCCAAACAAAATTTATGAAGTTACTAAATGGAAAGTCTCGGTATGCAGAGTATGAATTGATTCTCCCGAATGAATCAATCGGAGCTGTCATGGAGTATGCCGATAGAGTAAACAGTGGCCTTGCAGGTGGCCGAGCGAAGACGTCGCTCATGTTTAGGTTGGGATCCGGCTGCCTTGTTTTCAGAATGGACGATCATCTCTCTGTCGACGTAAATACCCACCAAAGCCTTACGGTCATCTGAAAACAGTGTGTCATAAACGGGGAAGAAGAAAGAAGATATGAAGTAACGCACTGCTTTTATCAGCTAGCTTTGCTCGTCTCAACAAGCTCGTCTCTCTGGAAGTTGATGAGTCTGCGCCTTTGTGTGCATCGGCAAGGAATTCTCTAGGATGAAGCCACTGATGTGCCAACTTCATGGTATCGACTGTTAGCACACTTAGCCCGTTGCGTTCGATGCTTAATACATAACGCTCTCGTTGAAAAAAGAAGTATAAACTTGGAAGTATTACGTCGTAACGTCGTCGATAGTGTGAGCACCCAGATTGCTACTCTCAATCTAGTCAGACGATTCGCAAGGAGAAGCTCCGTTCGGGATCCGCGTTGCTGGCGGGGATCACGAGCCCACATTGTATAGCCTAAAGCAGTCATTATGCGTATTTAATGAATAAAACAAAAAACAAGGCCTGACCTTAACGACATTTCTTGGGATGTTTAGGGGGACTGCGTTATCGAGTAAAGCACGGTAGAAATAAAGACTGCTTCTCTCTTTGCGCAAATATTTTGGCCAGTACTCCTAGTCTGCTCATTGAGGCTACCAAAAACAGTTCAAAGGAAGGTTTGGCGTTGCCCAGGTTGCAATACTTCCCAATTAACTGAATAGAGTTGTAAATAGTCTTTCCTCCTGCTCGTATTAATCTTGTTGTTCTTGAAATAATTTGGGTATCCTCGAGATGCAGGAGTAGCGTCGCGAAGGACGCACAATTTGAAGTGGTTCAAGTCTTTCGATTTACATTGGATAAAATCCAGTATTATGTGCCTGTCCAGAGCACATGAGAAATCTTCAATCTCGCTATCCCGTCCTAGATCCAGATAGCGGTCGATTTGTGTTCTAAGTTGGCTGTAGAACTCCAGAGCGTGTTCACGCACTCGATGAATTCCTGTTCCAGTTTCGTAAACTTTTCCAAGGATGAGAGAATTCAAGCTGTCAACGTCGAAGTCTGGGGCATCTATGTAGTGAACGCGAAATCGTCCGTTGATTTCCATTCCTCGTCTAGTGCCTCGGATATCGACATTTCTGAACTTCTTAATTGATAGGAGACGCTCAGTTTCCACAGTCGATCCTGTGATGGGAAGGTCGCTTGCGTATTCGGCGACCTTCTTGGAATCATAGACAAGGGAGTAGCCAGCGTTCCAGCTCCCCGATTCACAGTGCTTATCAAAACTCAGACTTGTAGTAATAGTGAACCCTAAATCAGTTATTTGGTAAACTTCTTGGATCTGACAGCCACTCACAGTATATTTACTGTTAGCATTGCTACTACCCAAGTGGAGAACCTTCGTTTTTTCTTTTGCCAACGGGAGATTCCAATCGCGAGACCAAGTACTAACAATGTCAATAGACTGTTGTAGCAGGATACAGCTCTCCGGTTGGGAAACGTCCCGATAGATCTTGATATCACCCGCAAATGCACTGAAACCGGTGCCACAGGAAGTGATAAGGCCGGCGAATTCGTGAGTGTATAACATCGACATGGATCCTGAAGAGACTTTGCGTTCCCCATTGGAGGTTGGCGCGAACTCGGTGCACCTATGTTAATGCACATGACACCTAGTTTGCGCCAAACTTCAACAGTGAGCGCGAAGTCTCTTCCGGATCCACGCCGACGTTATGTTGAAAAGTATGGGCGACAATATCCCGCCTTGTGGTACACCACTCAGGACTGGCCTTGGAGTCGAGTGAGAAGAGTCAACACAGACCGAGAACGTCCGGTCAGTTAGGAACGAACGTACCCATGAAACTATTCGCGGATGGATACCAACCATTGAGAGTTTTTGCAAAAATTTGTCATGAGGAACCCTACCAAAAGCCTTAGCAAAATCAAAATACACAACACCAACACTCTTCCCAACATCTAGGAAAGCCGTCCACTTGTTTAGCGCTTCTATGGTTGCCGTCACAGTGGACTTCCTTCCCTGGAAACCTTGTTGGAAGGGCGAGATAACCTGATTTGCTTCCAAGTGACAAACGATTCTCTTCTTCAGAATTTTTTCAAACAGCCGTGGGAAAATAGATGTTATACTGATTGGCCTGAAATTAGCAGAGTCTGTGAAAGGGGGCTTTTTTGAAATGGATGTAACAAATGATTGCCTCCATTTTATGGGGACTTCACCAGACATGAAACTCAGATTGAAAATAAACTCCAGGGGACCTGCAATATCAAGAGCGATCTGCTTGACAAAGCTGAGTGGTATGGCGTCGGGAGTGATAGATTTGAATGAAGGCCAGGCAAGAAGTTCCTTGATAATTTCATCCTTGTAAAACCAACATGAATCAGCCATAACCGCGAAAGAATTGGAGACAGGTAGACTGTCCATAGAAGAGACGTCAGAAAGCGACTTTTGAAATACGTCCGCCAACAACTCAGCTCTATCACTAGCATTCCTCACCACTGCCCCAATGGGGTTTTTGAGAACTCCAACACCTGGTTTTTCTCGGAGTTTAGAGTTGATAAATCTGAAGAAGGAATGTTTATCACTTGACTCGACAGCTTTTTTCTCAGTATGGTTATTATACTTCTTCAATTTATTAGCAAAACATTCACTAACCCTGTTTGAACCGTTCCCAGAACTCAGCACAGTCCTGAGTTTTAGCCAAATGCCACGTATCCGATCTCAACCGCTCAGGTTTGGTTAAATGCGGTGGGAGTCTTCGTTTATTACGGTAACACGGTTCGAGGGGATTGAAAGTATCAATGCAATGATGGATGATAGAAAGAAAAAGCTCGTACTTCTCGTCCACACTGACAACAGTGCCCAAGAAACCGAACCAGTCTACATGAAGTAAATTGTTGCGGGTAGCATCGAGATTGCGAGCTTGCTAGCAATCGACGCAATCTGAAATCATCACCATTCGATACAGAAGGTTAAAAAACCTATGCATTATTACATTCAAACTTCAGCGTATGAAATAAAAATCTGTTTATTAATATTTTTGCAAAATCACTGTATCAAAAACAAAGGGACACCTCAGCATAATAAAATTTTTGTCAACAAAATAAAGATCAATCAGGCAGTCAATAACTTGTAGGTCCTCCTTTGTTCTTCGCAACTTCAAACATCCTTTTTGGCATACTGGAGAAAAGGTTTGCAATGAGACCAGGCTCCAAATTCTGCCATACCTCCATAATAGCCTTCTTAAGCTCTTCAACCGTATTAAAATGCTTGTTGTTGGCATAAATCCTTCTCACTAGTATTCCCATACGTTCTCGATGGGGTTCAAGTCGGGTGAACAGGCAGGCCATTCCAAAACCTCGACGTTATTGGACGCCAACAAGTTCGAGTAGACTGACTTGAGTGGACTGACGCGTTGTCTTGCATGAAAACAAAGTTTCGACGACGGTGACGCCTAAGAAATGGAAGCAAATGGTCCTGGAGAACCTGCTGATAATCTGAACTGTCCATTCTGCACGACACAATTGCGAGTGACAGAACGCCAAGGCTCGAAATCGCTCCCCAGACCATGCAACTTTCACCGCCGAAGTTCCGCTTTGAAGAGTAGAGTGGTTCCTTGCGAAGATCCCTCCAGTACGACGCAAATCCATCCGGGCTATCCAAATTAAACTTTTTTCGTCGGACCAGATCACCTAAACAAATATCTTGGCAGGAATTGCAGTTTTGTTAACAGGCAAGTGCCACGATGGAATACAACATACCTGATTCCAGTTCCTTGTCAAGTTCCTCTCAATAAATTGAAGTCTGGCAGCTTTGTGACGACTTGCTAATCTCGGCGCCGCCTTCATGGTTTGTCGCATGATATGTTTTTGACCTTTGACAGCTCTCCAGATGGTCATGCTTGAAGCAGACAGTCTCAGATCAGCTCTCAGTTGTCTTATGCTGGTCGTGGAATTCGAAACATGACATCTAATTTGCCTCATGGTAGCCTCGGAAAGCATCCTGGGCCGGCCCGGACTCCTCTTCTTGTCGTAGTTTCCTGGATCTTTCAAGTAGTTGCAAATGGAGTTGGAGACCGACCGATCTCGTCGGCGATTCGACGACAGCTTAATCCGAGCTTGTGCAGAACATCTATCTGAGCTTGTTCTTCCGAAGAAAGGTAAAATCCACGAGGCATGATGAGTAGTGAGGAGACAAGTGGATATGCTAACTGCCTATAGCGTTTGGTCTCCAATAACGATCAATATAGATCAAAACGCCGAGCTGTCCCTTTGTTTTTGATACACTGCCATTTTTGTTTTTTTGTTATCAAAAAATTATACTTCAACACTGACATGACATAGCACTTATACTTAGGTTTTCAGACATGCTAAATCGAATGGTAGATGTTTCAAATTGTTTGGAAAAGTCAGAAGTTCAGAATCGTGAAAAAGTGTGGCGTCCCTTTGTTTTTGATAAGCACTGTAGGAGAGTGGGAGGCTATGCGATAGCTGTAAGGAAGGACTACAATGGCATGATCGAGGAATTCGGCTCAACGTCGTGTAGGAATGCATTTGTGCGACTGCGGGATCACAGAGGATTCAATCTGTGGATAGTGAGTGCTCATGCGCCCACCGAAACCGCCGAAGACAATTCCAAGGATGCCTTCTACGAGGAACTCAATACGTTGCTGACTAGGATACCTTCTCAACATGCTGTTGTGGTGGGAATCGACGCAAACGCGAAGATGGGACTTGATCAGGAATCCGAAGTACTCGGTAAATGGTTCTTCCCAGTGGAGCAAACATCGGACAATGGCTACCGCCTTGTCGACTTGTGTGAACGCAGTGGTCTGATTATTGCATCGACATTAAAGAGGAATCATCGCCGCCATCAGCTTGCGTGGCAGGGACCAACCCAGCTATCTCTGGAAGAGCAGCGGAAGCGGAAGATGACAACTTTGAAACTACAGCTCGACTATGTTCTGACGAGGAATATTCCAGTATCGGACATTCGAAGATCTAGAGCTGTGTGGGATGTCGCATTCGATTCGGATCACCGTCCTGTTCTGTTGAACTTCACTGCGAGGATTCATAGGAGGAAGCGAGGGGCTCAGCCTCTCCAGAGGATTGACATGACAAGTCTCAGGGATGAAGAATGCAGAAGGAAATTCCGACAACGCGTTTCTGTTCATATTGGAGTACGGACTAAGAAGAAACTTGGCGACGCGGACTCTTTCGTCAAGTGCATCCAGGACGCTTCGAAAGAGGTACTCCCGGTTGTACAGCCCAGGAAGAATCTCGCCCACGTCTCAGAGGAAACAACTTCTACTTACAACAGAGTATGTGCTCTCCGAACTGCAGGAAACTTCGTGAAGGAGAAGCGTCTCATTAGGAAGTTACGTCATCAGCTTCAAAATGACCGCGAACGAGAATGGACGTGTAGAGCTAAGGAGTTTGAGAAGGCTTGGGAGGAGAAGAATCCGAGGAAAGCCTACACATTGCTGTGACAGTATAGCGGGAAGATGAAGAGATGTTCTCCTGTCTTGAACACTACCAATGGAGTTGCAGTTGGTGATGCGACGCTGCCATTATGGAAGGATTACTTCAGTTCACTACTGAATCGTCCAGCGCCGTCAGTACCAGAGCTGCCGCATGTTCAGAGAGCACATTACGATGTCAGTGAGGAACCGCCGACTGAGGCTAAATTTTCGATTTGTGTCCGGAAAATGAAGAATGGAATGGCTGGTGGAGATGACAACATCACTGCTGAAATGCTGAAAGCTCTTCCTCCGTCTGGGATTCCTGAAATGACCAACACCATCCGTGCTATATGGATGAGCGAAAGGATACCCGATTCGTGGAGACATGCGATCACCGTACCTCTTCACAAAAAGATATCCGTCACGGATCCTAAAAACTACAGAGGAATCTCTCTACTCCGTGTCATGTACAAGGTTTTAGAACGTATCATTCTCGAGCGACTCATGAAACATAGTGAGGAAACGACGAGAGAGGAGCAAGCCGATTTTCGACCTGGAAGATCGACCATCGACCAAGTGTTCGTTGTGAGAAGAGTAATCGAATCGTGGCAGCGGTATTCGAAGCCATTACAGCTTGCCTTTTCAGACTTTGAAGCCGCATTCGACTCTCCTCATGGTTATATGATTGCTCAACGCTCTGCGAGCCGATGGAGTCCCGGAAAAGTATGTTCGACTAATCGAGGACATGAACAAAGGAACAACAGCAGCAGTTCGTAAGCCTGTCGGATTTATGTCAGCTTTCGAGGTGAGAACAGGAATATATATATATATATATATATATATATATATATATATATATATATATATATATATATATATATATATATATATATATATATATATATATATATATATATATATATATATATATATATATATATATATATATATATATATATATATATATATATATATATCATCCCATCACTGGATGAGGATCGCCATGACGCTGCTTGGCAGGAAAAATTGCGCGATCAATAGCCACTCTCCCTTCGTTTTCCCGCGCGCAATTTTTCCAGCCAAGCAGCGTCGCGACGATCCCTCGTCCAGTGATTGACGATATATATATATATATATATATATATATATATATATATATATATATATATATATATATATATATATATATATATATATATATATATATATATATATATATATATATATATATATATATATATATATATATATATATATATATATATATATATATATATATACCCCCTCTGTGGTGGGGTGCGAAATCATATACTCGATTTTTCAACAAGCCACCATCACAGGTCTATTAGCTTCAACTCATCTGTTTCGTAAGTATGCCTAACCGTGTTCGCCGCTCTCCTGTTCAGACGCGAGCATCAACAAGTCGCGGCGGAGAAGTTGGATCACAAGCACCGTTGGATTTTGCTAGTGCTGTTGTGGAATTGATGAAGGATGCAACGTTTCCAACGCATTTGAAGCTTGTGATAAGCGAATTCTCGTCTATGAGGGAGAAGTTTGATTTATTCATGTCGAAGAATCTTGAACTTGTAGATGAGAATAGGTCGTTAGCCGCTAAGAATGCCCAGCTACATCAGGATAATGCCGTATTACAAGCTGAAATTGTTGCTCTCAAATCTGAGCTTTCTCAAAACTTAACAGTGCGCTGATCCTCTCCAGTTAGGCCTACTAATAACTGTGATTGCACGTTTGAGGAACGTGAGAGGAAGCGGTCGGTAGTGACCTCTGGTAATGATGGATCTTCCCATGTCACTTCATCGGTTAGGGTATTACATGATGAGAATTGTATTGCTAAGATATTAGATCATTTGGAGGTTGAGTGCAGGCCCACATCCATTTATCGGATGGGTAAGCCGAATTCTGGTAGCTCACGCTAGATTAAGTTGGTCTTGCCTACAACATTTCACGCTAATCTTGTCTGTCGTCGAACCCACTGGCTCAAATCTTTCTCCTCCAGGGGGGTCTTTATAAGGCCCCCTCTCTCTCAAAGGAGGAAAGGGACAGGGTCAGGGCTCAACGGCAGCTCTAGTTTTAGGAATATCGTTGCTCCTGTGAATGTAAATTATGCCAGCGCCTCGAACATTGTAACTTATCCTCCTGCATCTTCCCTGGGTGACCTAGCCCCTACGAGCTCGGGAAACTGCTAAGCTCTCCCCGGATAAATTTGTGCCGCCTTACATGTATTCCCACTAACATTCGCTGACTAGAAAAGAACGTTGACGCGGTGAAATTCTTGCTTCAAAAATTCTACACGGACATTACCTCTTTAACTGAAACATGGTCGAACGGTGGGGTTGGGTCGGTTTCTCTACTGGGTGACTCGTGCTCGCATTACGAAGTTCTGAGGTCGGACCGTCTTCGCAAAAGGGGTGGAGGAGTTTTTTTTTCTGGCTAGGAAACTTTTTTGTCCAGTTCTTGTGTTCCAGGATTCTGTCCCTGATGCATATGAAATCCTTTGCACGGATTCGGAAATCGACTTGAAACCCATACGGTTTCTGGTTGTGTACAGGACACCATCTTGTACTTCGAATTTGTCTGAGCAACTGTTCAGTACCATCGGCGACCTTAATTTTTGTAGCTGGCCTTCTATCATCACAGGCGATTTTAACCTCCCGGATATCAATTGAAACGAACCATCTGCTTTTGCCAATGTGAGTTCCATCTCAGGAAGTTTTTCAACTGTGTGTTCGAGTCATAGCCTTGAGCAATTTGTTAGGGCGTCGACCCGTGGTGGTCATGCTCTTGACCTTGTTCTGTGTACTCAGACAGTCGGGGCTTAATACGTCGGCACAATACCGTTAGTACGCCAGGGCAAACCTGGCATACTAACGCTCGTTGTGTGCAGGAGCTGCTGGTTGCGGCAGCATATCCTGCCAACGTATGCTGACATACTAACGCTCGTTGTGTGCAGGAGCTGCTGGTTGCGGCAGCATATCCTGCCAACGTATGCTGACATACTAACGCTCGTTGTGTGCAGGAGCTGCTGGTTGCGGCAGCATATCCTGCCAACGTATGCTGACATACTAACGCTCGTTGTGTGCAGGAGCTGCTGGTTGCGGCAGCATATCCTGCCAACGTATGCTGACATACTAACGCTCGTTGTGTGCAGGAGCTGCCGGTTGCGGCAGCATATCCTGCCAACGTATGCTGGCG
This sequence comes from Aplectana chamaeleonis, assembly GCA_029168955.1. NCBI lineage: Eukaryota > Metazoa > Nematoda > Chromadorea > Rhabditida > Cosmocercidae > Aplectana > Aplectana chamaeleonis. The sequence continues at coordinate 127,917 of JAPDOI010001691.1, read as the reverse complement.
TACTAACGCTCATTATCGACAGAATTTGGACAGCCACCCTCCTTACCGGTGTTGGATATAATTCTTGTCACGGCCGGCAGCAAGGAGAACATCCTCGCCGCGGTCCGCAACCAGTAGGCTTCCCTCGCGATGGGCGATGGGGATGATCCCCTCAATTAGACAAATCAATAGAAGAGTGTCAGCAGACACTAGGAGTGAGTGGCTGGCAATAGCTCGCGTGCAACGATAAACAAAGCGTTAGTACGCCAGCACAAGCAACAGGAGCTCCTGGTCGTTGCCAGCATATCCTGCTGTTACCAGCAGCTACAGCACAGGTGCTGCCAATCCCTTTGTGCCGGCGTACTAACGGTACTGTGTCGACGTACTAAGCCCCGACTGTCCGAGTAATGATAACTGTATGGTCAATTCAGTGGGCATTTCTCCGCCGTTGGGGTCCAGTGATCACTCTACCGTTCATTTTGCAATTAACCTTCCGAGGTGTAATGCTCCCGTTGTGTATAGAAGGAATTTTAGGAAAGCAAATCTCGATGCTATCCGCAACAATTTACTTCATGTAGACTGGTTCGGTTTCTTGGGCACTGTTGTCAGTGTGGACGAGAAGTACGAGCTTTTTCTTTCTATCATCCATCATTGCATTGATACTTTCGTTCCTCTCGAACCGTGTTACCGTAATAAACGAAGACTCCCACCGCATTTCACCAACCTTGAGCGGTTGAGATCGGAGGCGTGGCATTTGCCTAAAACTCAGGACTTTGCTGAGTTCTGGGAACGGTTCAAAAAAGTTAGTGAACGTTTTGCTAATAAATTGAAGAAGTATAATAACCATACTGAGAAAAAAGCTGTCGAGTCAAGTGATGAACAGTCCTTCTTCAGATTTTTTCAACTCTAAACTCCGGGAAAAACCAGGTGTTGGAGTTCTCAAAACCCCGATGGGGCATTGGTGAGGAATGCTAGTGATAGAGCTGAGTTGTTATTTCAAAAGTCGCTTTCTGACGTCTCTTCTATGGACAGTCTACCTGTCTCCAATTCTTTCGCTGTTATGGCTGATTCATGTTGGTTTTACAAAGATGAAATTATCAAGGAACTTCTTGCCTGGCCTTCATCCAACTCTATCACTCCCGACGCCATACCACTCAGCTTTGTCAAGCCGATCGCTCTTGATATTGCAGGTCCTCTGGAGTTCATTTTCAATCTGAGCTTCATGTCTGGTGAAGTCCCCATCAAATGGAGGCAATCATTTGTTACCCCCATTCCAAAAAGCGCCCTTTCACAGACCCTGCTAATTTCAGGCCAATCAGTATAACATCTATTTTCCCACGGCTGTTTGAAAAAATTCTGAAGAAGAGAATCGTTTGTCACTTGGAAGCGAATCAGGTTATCTCGCCCTTCCAACATGGTTTCCAGGGAGGGAAGTCTACTGTGACGGCAACCAGAGGTGGGCTAACCGAGGGGACGGCTTTCCTAGATGTTGGGAAGAGGTTTGATGTTAAGTATTTTGATTTTGCTAAAGCTTTTGATAGGGCTCCTCATGACAAATTATTGCAAAAACTCTCAATGGTTGGTATCCATCCGCGAATAGTTTCATGGGTACGTTCGTTCCTAACTGACAGGACGTTCTCGGTCTGTGTTGACTCTTCTCACTCAACTCCAAGGCCAGTCCTGAGTGGTTTACCACAAGGCGGGTATTGTCGCCCATACTTTTCAACATATACACTCACGAATTCGCCGGTCTTGTCACTTCCTGTGGCAGCGGTTTCTGTGCATTTGCGGATGATATCAAGATCTATCGGGACGTTTCCCAACCGGAGAACTGTATCTTGCTACAACAGTCTATTGACATTGTTAGTACTTGGTCTCGCGATTGGAATCTCCCGTTGGCAAAAGAAAAAACGAAGGTTCTCCACTTGGGTAGTAGCAATGCTAACAGTAAATATACTGTCAGTGGCTGTCAGATCCAAGAAGTTTACCAAATAACTGATTTAGGGTTCACTATTACTACAAGTCTGAGTTTTGATAAGCACTGTGAATCTATCTCGAATAAAGCAACTTTTGCTATGAATAATATTTTCAGGGGTTTGTCAACTTGCAATCCCTCTGTGCTTATCAGAGCTTACACCACGTATGCAAGGCCTCTACTCGAGTACGGTACCCCGGTATTCAACCCCGCCAAACTCAAGAACATTAATAGATTGGAAAAGATACAGAACAATTTTACTAGAAGAGTTCTTATAAGACAGCATGGCTTCATTTATGGGCGATTGCCCTCCGCTGCTGACAGAAATGCACTCTCTGGTCTTGAGCCTTTGGCTCTCAGAAGGGAGAAGAATGATTTATTTCTGTTCCATCATATCCTTTTCAATGGCAAGTTTGGTCTTAGGCCTGGGGATTTCGTGAGAACGAGAGATTCGGTAACCCTGGGGGGTCCGATTAAATTCCACCGTTCTACCGTGTCAAATCTTGAGTGTAGGCGCTGCTTTTTCACTAATAGAATTGTTCCGGTATTCGAAGATCTCAGTAGGAACGATACTATTCCTATAAACTTCGGCGCTTATAAGAACTTAGTGCACGTGAAACTGGCTTCCGGGGAGCTGCGGAGTGACCCTTCGTAGTGCTGGGTTGCTCGTTTCCCTGTGCTATTCTTCGGACTGATCCATCGTTGTTCTCGTTTCATTGGTTTACAGTATCTTTGCTTTGAATATTCCGTTTGAGGTTGATTGTTTGTTTTCCTGTTTTCTTTTTTTTCCACACGAGTGTAAACTTGTGTAAATAATTATAAATTTGTTTGAAAAACAAGGATAATTCTTTCGATCTACCCGAATAGATGTGGAGAAGTTTTCAAACATGCGGAATCGAAAATTGAGAGCGCCCGAAAGTCGGTTACATGGATTTCGAAAAATTCAGGGTTGACCTATAATTATGGAAAGTAATGCAAACAGTTCATCACGTGAATGTTAGCCTACATCATCTGCAACAATAAGAAAAGACAGAGATCTTCAGGCAAGTGGGATGGGCACAATATGTTAGTTGAGGGATCCTAGCACCTAAATATGATGTCAGAGAGGAATCTGTTAAAAAAGGTTTGAAACCCAAAGTCCCCTAAACCCCTTAAAAGCACAGTCCAAGCTCAGTAACGAAATCTGAAATTCCCATATAGGTAGTTGTGAAGTAGACTCGCAAAAATCGGTTGTAGATGACGGGAAGTTACAAGCCTCGGACAACTCGTCCACCATGCTTTCGTAGTCTAATTTTTGAGGGATCATAACTCCGTCACCAGCGGGTCTTGTACGATTCTAGCGACATCACTGGCATCAGCGTGGGGCCGTTTTCAAGATAGGCAGAAAACAGAAAAACGATTCCGATGTTGAACTGTGTTTTCGAAAATATCCTTTCTTACCTTTCCTCGAAGTTATGTCTTAGTTTCTGAGATACTTAGGGGTTTTTTAGCACGCGTAATCTATACTCTGTCTCACATAGAAAACTTTCAAAATACAACTTCGTGAGACCTTGCGGGAAGTTTCATGCAAACTCTAGTAAGGTTGACATTATATCTGCTCCAATTAAAATTATTCTTCATTATCCAACTTTTCGAACATACGTACTCAGGCAAACCATCGCTTGGATCGGGACCGGAGAGCGGCTCGAGCGACGCTGTCTCTCCGCTCCGAGCGAAAATTAGCCATCTACTCGGGCCGCAGCAGCTGCTCTCCGGGCAACCGCAGTCCCGCTCGGAGGGATCTTCGGTCCCATTTGATACTGCGGTCACTGTCCGGGCGATTTTCGAAATTTTCCCCACAGCTAATTTTTCTTTAACTCCGCCTCTCTTCGAGAAGTGGGTGAGTGTCACGGTCCACGGCAAAGAAAGCACCGCCTTGGTCCGCTACATAAGCTTAACCTTCGCCGAGGTCTTCAGTGAGGAACCATCCTCCCTGCGGACAGCGGCGAAAACTGCCCCAACCCCCGGCTGGGAGCCCTGTCCCTCCGCGGTCAAAAATGTGCTGGTCTCCGGAAAGCCACTCGAAGTCACCTCCCAGCACCGGCATCAGTTTGCCGAATGAGAACTCGAGTGAGATGAGGCACCTTTTATACCGGCTGTGCATATGATAAACACATTAGGACCAAGGATATGCGGAATTTTTTGTTTTCTGTTTTCTGCCCATTTTTGGCCATTTTTTCTGTTTTCTGTTTTCTGTAAAAATATTCAAAAATCGGACAGAAAACAGAAAAAAACGTGTACCGCGATTTGCAGCAGGATTGTTCTAGTAAAAAATGGCCGGATTTACCGAAGCTGAGCCGATAGGGTGAGGGTGTTTTTCACCCAGGGTCTCTACAGTTGTACTACGCTAGACACTTTTATCTCGCTGTAGTGGTTATCCATTAGGGCACGTGTGGCGTGGTGGGAGGAAGCGGTGCTGTTCGCTGTACATGGTCGGGTTAGATCCTCGCCGAGGTGAACCAAACCAAGCAACTCTCCGGGGTCCTTTAATTGATAAGAGATTGATGTAGGGTGATGAAGGCACTCACTGGGAAGTCGGCTGGCCCCGCAAGCCACTAAATAAGCACGAAACCCATTTCTCTGGTAAAAATTTGCCTCGCCAGTGCCGAGAAAGTACCGCCATCCTCGACTGTGCCGCGATAGTTCTGCGATAGTGCCGCAGCGGCTCAGTGATCTGACGATTCTGCTGCCGTGTTTTGAGCCTCGACATCGCCGCGATAGTACCGCAGCGGCTCCGCGAGGATGCAGCAGCAAACCCGCGTGGAGTACGATGTACTGTCCTGTGTGGTAAAAAGAATTTGTTGCAAAAGCGGCGGTAACCTCTGTCCTTATCAGACAAAGGACGTAACGACCACAGGTGCGAATTTTTGTTCTTACAATTAGGGCTCCTCCCAAAGCCGCTGCGGGGGGGGGTCCCGCTACGACTCCGCGGTAGCGCAGCTGTGGCTCCGCGATAGTGTCGCTTCGGTGCCTGTACGCGCCAAAGCGGCACTTTCGCGGAGCCGCAGCGGCGATTTCTCTCAGAGTCAAGTCTCTACGAATACGATGTCGATTGCGCTGCGCATCCCAATAGGGATTCACGAAGCCGATTCCTTATCTTTATCTTATGGTGGATACTCTTACCCAGAGGTTTATCGTTGACGAATCTCTCAGATGTAACGCAAAGCAGTCAAGTGAAAGGAAAACTGTAATGTGACTTTATACCAACAACAATAAGCCATTAAAGGCAGTGTTCTCAATTTCCTAATCCTCAATTTTGAGATTGTTCGCAAAATCGAATTTTTGCTCCCCGGAGAGAACTAAAATGGCGGAGAAACTGAGAAAAACGGACTAGAAGGGCACGGAAACCTTTACTCTCACCTCGCCACTTTACTCTCACGAGAACTGTTCGTTGTGACAATGAAATATTTTGTGCGCACGTCCTTTGCCATTTTCTGCTTTCTGTTGCTCCGTCCCTTATTTCGTATCCTAACTAATACTGTTTTACATAAAATATTTTTCCATTTTCGACTGACCACATTTTTCACCGGTCACTACCACTGGGAACATGTTCATCCAATCGGACAACTAGTCCAGGCCAGAGAATAATGTCACTGAAAAAACGAGGTTTTAATGCGTTTCTCACTGTTTCTTCGTTATTTTGGAAACGCTTGGAAGCCAACGCTTTGTTTTATGTGAAAAACTCGCAAGTGAAAATCATCGTGAACACTGCCTTTGATACTACTAAACGTACACTATTCATACCCGCTCCCCATCGTACCCGCTTTGATGAAGCGGGGTAATGTTGGCCCCAACTGTGCCATGCACGCTAAACTCTAAATACGTGTTTAAATTCACTGCAACGCAGATGGCACAGAATTCAGTTAAGATGACCGAGAATTTGATGGTGAGGCTATGAGGCAGATGATAATTCTGCCACAGAGGTACGGGAGACTCTCAGCGTGGAGCGAACAGCGCGTCAGGTTAGCTATACTCTAACGGCACAGGCGCGCGGTACGGCCGTGACTTTCAGCTGTGAGGAGTAGTAAAGTGTTCAAACCAGCAGTTATCGCACATTCCGTGTCTAAACAGACTCTGTTTCATTCTAAGTGAACTCATGTTTTCGGTTATCACAGCGCGGAGCGGTGGCTTTTTCGTCGAAACCTCCTTATCACTAGTTATATTTCGCCGAGGCCCACCGCTCCGCTGCTGTTGATAATCGAAATCAACAGGTCACTAGGGATGAACCAGAGCTTATGTACACTAAGGAACGAAAAGCTCGCTCCGACTGCACTACCTACTCCTTGCACAGACATACATATGTTCAGCTTCTAATAGAGTAATCGAGTTTTTTCATTGCCTGGGAAAAGGAAGGTTCGATGAGCAATTGTCATCTCATCGCGCTCATAATCTGCATTTCTTGAGCGCCTATAATTTTTGCTCTGGCCAACTGTAAGATTTTAGAAATTCAATTAAAGAAGCATAGATCACTCAAAAAATGTACAAAAAAAGTTCAATGTTTAAAAAAAATTCGTTAAGTGTACATTGAACACCCTTTATTGATTTTGGAAAAATTTCTGTTTTCTGCCCATTTTTGGAGATTTTTTTGTTTTCTGTCAAACTGGATTTTCTGTTTTCTGTTTCCAAAAATATTTTTTCCGCACATCCTCGATTAAGACGTGATCATTCACTTTACCATGATTTTCACGTCTGCCACTGCACTGTGCATCCTTCAGTGATCCTCCGGATTATAGAAAACGGACTTAGGCTAGAAAACCGCCGGAGATATCGCCCTGGCAGACAAGAACGATAGTTAAAGGCATCGTTCACGATGGATTTCGTTTTTGATACCCTAAACAACAGCAACGTTGAAAAAAAACCGCGAAAAAAATCACCGTAAACCCCTTTTTCGGATTGAAAATACCCAATCGACGGAAGAGTCGATAGTTTGAGATTGCTGTTAAAGCTAAGCTCAACGTTCTCAGGGCCCTGGGCGACACTTCGTGGGGTAGCAGCAAGGAGACTATACTCACAACGTATAAGGCAATTCTTCAGCCCGCCCTGGAGTACGCACCACCGGTTTGGCAGCATCTCGTCTCAGAATCCTCCTGGGCAAAGATGCAACGAGTACAAAATGCTGCTCTCCGTATCGCCAACGGATGTGCAAGGAGTTCCCCAATCGAGCACCTGCATGCTGAGACCCGTCTATTACCAGTGAAGGAGCACTGTCAGCTCCAGGCCCAGCAACTCTGCATTAACATTATAAAGCAACCAAATCACCCGTCTTGGAGAGTGCTAAACCCCGTGAGAGAGAGGAGTATAAGGAAGCCATTCGCCGATGCTCCAAACAAAGTCAATTTGCAAAGATGGCACGACTCACAACAAGAACGACTCCGTCTTTTGCGCGAGGAGCACACCAAGTTCGTACGGTGTCATCTTATGAAGGCGGCCATAAATCCTTTACTAGGAGATATACCGCCCCCCGTCTGCACCTCAGAGTCTCAACTCGGAAAAAGGGCGAGATGCACGCTCGCATCATTACGCTGTGGTCACTCTACAATGCTAATGTCTTATGTCAGCAAGATCGACATCAGCAAATCTGATGTGTGCCCGGACTGCGGTAATGTCGGCCATGATACGGCACATTTATTTAACTGTCCGGAGAGACCTACCACGCTGACACCAATGGACCTATGGACGAATCCACTACTGGTCGCCCAGTTCCTCAACCTATGACAGTACCCTCTATGTGGCTGCAAAGAAGAAGAAGAAGAAGATTGCTGTTTTGACCAACGATCTCACGATCAAATGAACTTTATCTTTCTGTCAATTGATTCTTGGAGAAGAAAAAGCCAGTCGATGTGTGTAAAAAAGTCATTCTTCACGTAATCGTATGGTATATTCCATCAATGTCAGCTGTACTGTATCAACTGTTGATATATTACTTATATGATGGTTGACAGCAAATTGTGCCAGATGACTGACAGAGGGCCGGCCTCTTTCGACGGAATATGAGACATTCGACCTCATTTTTCTTCACAATAAGGCATTTTTACCAGAACAAACTCTCCCTACGTTCTTTGGTGGGCCCGGAAAATCATTCGAATCGAAAAAAAACTGTGCGTGGTTTTCAGCCCGTACGATGCCTTAAAGTGCGCCAGAACTGGGTTACCGTAACCTCACTCTAGTTGGCTCTACAATTTTCCAAGTTGTCACTCCAGTCTCGCTACATCTTGACCACCGGTGGTGCTGTTTTCCTCTTTGTAGTCCAGGAGCCGTATGCATGAACGACCTACCCGCAAAGTAAAGGTGAATGTCCCTCGGAATCTCTGCATTTCCTTTGCTCTACGCGTCTGTCTCGCTTCTCCGCGGAAAAGCGAGACAGACGCATAGAGCACAGGAAATGCATAGATTTCAAGTAACATTTACCCGTACCTCGCGGGAAAGTCGTCCATGCATACGGCCCCAGGCAGATCCTCAACTGCTGACCCCTGAAGAAGGACGGAGTGTGAATGAAGACACACCGCTATCCACTTCTTTTACCTTCTACCCTTTATCAATTCGGTATCATCATTTTTGTTAACGAGATCCGAATGGGGGGCTGTATAACATCATTCCTAAGATTACGGTAGCCCCGTACTGCGACTTATCGTTCTTGTCCCTGGCAGTATTTGGGGAGGCGAAACAAGACAGAAACTTAGCGGGTGATCCAATATTTCTGCATGAGTAGTCACAGAAAATGAAAAGACAAGAAAAAAAGGAAATCGATTTTGCAAGGGACCCCGTGATTGCTCGGCTCGGCCTGCACACATTTCATAACGTCCTGCAAAGTGTGCGGGATCTTCTGGGGTCCCGCACACTTTTATGACGTCTGACGTATTCCCATTTGGGTCACGCACATTTTTTATGGCGTCTGACGCACTCCCTCCTTGGTCCCGCACATTTTCTACAGCGTCTGACGTATTCCCATCTGTGTTGCGCATATTTTTATCGCGTTTAACGCACTCCCACTTATGTACCGCACATTTTTTACGGCGTCTGACGCATTGCCATCCGGGTCCCGCACATTTTTTATAACGTCTGACGCACTCCCTTCAGTGTCCCGCACACTTTTTTGCGGCGTCTGACGCATTCCCATTTGGGTTCCGCACTCTGCCTACGGCGCACTGCGCACTCCTACTGGGCTCCCGCACACTGTCGACGGCGTCCCCCGCACTCCCACTTGAGTCCCACAAACTTTCCCCGGCGTCCTGCGCACTTCCACTGCGGTCCCGCTTACTTTTTGCGGCGCCCTGCGCACTCCTACTGCGGTCCGTATACCTTGTCCGGCGCACTGCCACTGAGTCCAATGCACTTTATGCTGGGTCCGGTGCACTCCCACTGGGGTGCCACACACTTTATTCGGCATCCGGCACGCCGCGAATGGGGTCTCGTATACTTTGTACGGGGTCCGGCGCACTCTCACTGGGGTCCCGCACACTTTGCCTGGGGCACTGCCACTGGGGTGAGGCATATTATCACTCAGAACAATTTCCGCGTCTCTCTATTTCTGGAGTTGGCACCACTGTCGCCCCGAGAGCGACCGGACAGCGGCCGAGGCTGCTATTCGCACCGAACAAGGACCGCGGTGTCAATTCGTCCCTCGGCCGCTGTCCGGGCGATGACGTCATATCTGGGAGGAGCCGTTCCCGCTCCGAGCGATGGTTTGTCTGAGTAGTCGTACTTGTCATTATTTCGAGTATTCGACTTCCTGATTGAAATTTCCACGGCTATACCAGGGAACTTCGCATGGTGTTCCCCCGGATCAAAAAGCTGATGAATGTCTTCTGGTCAATTTCTGGCACCCTCTCTTCGAATCTGAATTCGGAGTTTACCAACTGCGAAAAAATTTATAGCTGGTCAAATTTCGTATTCCCTGCAGTTGAGTCGTAGCTTGGTCAAAGTCTCAGATTTGACTCCAAATTTCTCTGTAGGTGTTATTTGGGACGCCGGTTACGAATTTGAGGTTCATTTTTCAATTTTCGAAATACTAAGGTAAGTAACGTCAGTTAAAGGGAAGATGCCTACCGTAATCTACAGTAACCCTATGTAAGTCTAGCGGAAAGCAGACCCCAGAATCGCGTTCAACGCCTCAAAGGCAGTGGTCGCGATCAAATATGCTTGTCATCTTTTGCTCTCTAAACCCTTTTCTGGGTCTCGAGTAGTAAGACCTATAAGGAAACATCGCGAAAAAACCACTGTTTTGGGCCAAATTTGAAACCTGAACTTTCTTGTCTTTTGATGGTGAACGAGCCCTCTCCACATCATAGGCATCGATGACCTCTCATATCAAGAACATCAACTGGCTTGAAATTGAATTTCAATCAATGAACCTTCGAATTTATGTACACATCTGGTCAAAAACATTGACTGAAATGGTGCTTTCATTGTTCAGCTGTTTTTATTCGTTAAATTTGCATTTATTTCGTCCTCTGAATGTCGATGATTTTTGACTGCTCGGCATGAGCCTGCGATCTTTTTCGTCATCGCTGTGCACGTGTGCACGAACTGGCTTCCTTGGGCCCTAGAAACTCTAATTCTAGCCCATTTTACACCGCTCTAACTTCATAGTTTTTCAGCTGTTTTTGATCTGAGCTGATTTTTGTAGTTTTTTCGATAACGTTTTTCAACGTGACCACTGCCTTTAACCCATTCACGACCACGCCTAATTTTGGTTGGCTGCACGTTTGGACCGCGTGCAATATTGTGTCACCGTATACAGAGTCCCACCGGTGGGCCACTTTCGCTCGAATGGCACGCTACAAAAAAATCGATTTCCGTTTTTTTTGTTCAACGTACGACTGTTGACGTCAAAATCATGATGCCAAAGTTTAGGTTTCCATAAGTCTTTCCTTTCAGAGAAATGGCCTCCTAAAATTTTTACTGTGTAAATGAAGCCATCCACAAAATCACGTGAGTTCGTTGAATTCTAGCGCTCCGGAACATTAATTGTTGTAGATTACCATGATGGACATTCTTCTGCACTTGATTTGACAGGAAATGCCTAGAGAAATGATATTTTTTCAGATTTGCCCTAATTTTTGTGTTAGCTACCCACCCCCTCGCTCTTGCGGTGTATCGTATTCCGACACTAGTTTTTTTGTAGGAAACATTTTTAGCATTCTTTTCGGCATTTAGACGTAGAAACTACTTCTCAATTTTCATATTGACTGGGAATGCTGATGGAAATGACTTTTTTTAGATCTTCGCCCATTTTTTCTCGGCCACCCCCTCACCTCTCCGGTTCGGCGCCTTCTAGGGTCAGATTTTTTGTAGAAAACCTCACTGAGCGTTCTTTTTTTACTTTTAGACGTAGAAAATAGTTCTATTAATACATATTGACTAGGAATGATTAGTTTAATAGCAGTTTTTTTTAGATTTTCCCTCGTTTTCTACTCTTGCACACCCCCTTTTTTCTTGTCCGCTCCTCTCCCATGTACTTTTCACCGAAGTTGGTGCCCCGGCCTACGGTGGTACACCAACCATACCCAAGCAAGACTTCAAAAAAGAAAGGACTAAATGATCTCTTCATTGGTGGTGATCTTTGCATAAAATAATTTCAGTGAACAAAATACGGGCGAAAGAAAAGCCGATTTTCAACGCGGGAATAGTGCGCCATATCAGTAATCATATTTCTGTGATATATTAAATAGTGTTATACGATTTGATCACTCTTAGAAGAGTAAGGATTGTTCCTCGAGTAATGAGAAAGAGAAAAAATTCGCCATTAGTTGCTTGTAAAAATGCGATCTGTACTCAAGTTTGCGGTTTTCGATTTCACCGCATTCGAAGGGTCAGATATATTGTAGCGGTGAAGCTGACAGTGGACCACGAAGTTTATAGTCGACTCTAAAATAGGTAAATACATTGACCATCAGTAGGTTTAGAAAAACCTTCTTGCGGTAGAGAAATCGATTTTTGAAAAGAGTGTCCCACCGGTGGGACACGCTGTCCAAAATGGTAGTCAACGCGTGTCCCACCGGTGGGACACGTGGTCGTGAATGGGTTAAAGGCAGTGTTCACTTTGAGAATCGTTTTTCTACTTTTCCGCCCTGCGATCTTGAAGACGGTCCCATGCTGATTCCTATTTTTTGGAATCGTACAAGACCTTCTAGGAACGGAGTTATGATCCCTCAAAAATTTAGCTAGGGAAGCATGGTGGACGAGTTGTCCGAGGCTCGTAACTTCCGTCTTCTGCAGCCGATGTATGCGAGCTGACCTGAGTGAAGAGAGAAGTTGGGAATAAAGGGAAGAACGGGGCTATTTATCGGAAATCATCGCTCATCTCACAATCTCGAGCATTCATTTGTTCACGTCGGTGGGCGTGGAAAGTTCATCTGGGGTGTGACGAGCTGACATGTGTCCAACTTTGGGGCCGTAAGGGGCCGTTCCGAGCTCATTTTTCTCAGTTTTTTTTCAACGTTAGGGTTGCGATAGGCCCCACAGCTGCCGATCTCCACCAAAAAATCAGACATGGTTTTATCGTGGACACTGCCTTAAAATAATTGGAAGTTTTGAGTCGAATCCAAGAGGAATTTTTTCGAACACCCCAAAACCTAAACTTTGGCATCCTTGGCATTGGCATTTTTTCGAACACCTTTTCGCTAAGCTTTAAAAAAGCTTATAACTTCGTTCAGAGGTGTCCACAGCAGAATTCTATATCAGATTCGGAGAAAGCGAGCCAGAGTTGAGCAGAACACATTCTTCGTCTTTGAAATGGTGGGGATGGCCTTGCGAGGTTTCCTAGTGAGACGGTCGGATTCTCATCCGATTATTCGTTTTGGAACGGGTGCAGCTCCTATGGCTGCTCGAACAATTATCGCAAGAAGCTTGAATTTCGATTTGGCCTACTCTGCCAACGCGTAGCTAGATGCCTCCGAGGGCGCGGCCTGTAACGCCGCCCCATTCCACGTAGCAAGAATTTACGGGTTATACTCTGCCAACGCGTAGCTAAATGCCTCACACGGAAACCAGAGATGCCCAGGGTTTCGGAGGCATCTAGTCTAATTTTTACGCGAGAATTTACGTAAATTACGGAAAGTTTAGCCTCAGTTGGTGAAATTTTAGCTACAGCGCCCGCATATTCTTCGTAAATTCTCGCTACAGCACCCGTATATTCTACGCTTATTCTCGTTGCAGCACTGGGTCGATCGACCCACCCAGTCTTGATCTGTTTTAGAAAGGCGATCCCCGCTGCGATCGAGCGCATCGCCGTTTCTTCCCCACGGCCTGCAGCATACCAGCGGCCAAAATTATCCCTTGCAAGGTCTTGCAGAGAGCGACACGGGGTCACCCTCCACGACCACCCACAGAGTGTCAAGTTCTCCGTGGGTTGACTGTGCCGAAACTGTTCAAACCGCATCCCTGCGTTCCGCGTAGCCAACGCGGGTTTGAGATTGAATTCAACACAGGCTGTCGCGAAATCCGTAGATTCTCGCTACAAAATTATAGCGAGAATATACGGGTTTAGCGTCAGAGAGAACAGTAGTTCGAACGACACAAGAATATGCGGGTTTTAGCTATCGTAGCTAAAACCCTTAAATTCTCGCTACTTGGAATGGGGCGGCGTTTCAGGCCGCGCCCTCGGAGGCATCTAGCTACGCGTTGGCAGAGTAGCTACGATAGCTAAAACCCGCATATTCTTGTGTCGACGGTACAAGGGTGCAAATTCTACGCGTTTTCTACGTAAAAACGAAGGCTAAATTCGATACATTGAACTCTCTGTCGCTAAACCCGTATATTCTCGCTATAACTTTGTAGCGAGAATCTGCGGATTTCGCGACAGCCTGTGTTGAAATGCAATCTTAAACCCGCGCTGGCTACGTGGAACGCAGGGATGCCGTTCAAACAGTGTTGGTCCAGTCATCTCACTGAGTGATTACTCGACACTCTGCGGCTGGCCGTGGAGGGTGACCCGATGTCGCTCTCTGGGACACCATGGCGAGGATAATTTTGACCATTTTGATGCTGCAGGCGGTGGGGAAGAAACGGCGATGCTGTCGATCGCAGCTGGGATCGCCGTTCTAATACGGGTCAGGACTGGGTGGGTCGATCGACCGAGTGCTGTAACGAGAATTTGCGTAGAATATGCAGGTGCCGTAGCGAGAATGTAGTTACAATTTACGTAGAATATGCGGGCGCTGTTGCTAGAATTTCACCAACTGAGGCTAAACCTTCCGTAATTTACGTAAAATCTCGGGTCAAAATTAGACTAGATGCCTCCGAAACCCTGGGCATCTCCGGTTTCCGTGTGAGGCATCTAGCTACGCACTGGCAGAGTAGGGAAGACTGAGGCGACAGTTTTTGTTGAGGAATCCTACCCGTGATTAAATATGGTATACTCTGACGAGTAAAAATTCAACATTGATGGCCTCGACCGCGCAAGAGGCAAGCAACGAATCACTGGATAGCAACCGAAGCAAAATCAGATGCTACCTCTCTTTATGGATCAAGGTGGCACCCAAGGCTCTCTATCCAGTTTTAGCATCGATTTATTCTTCGTGGACTTTAAAGGCATCGTACGCGCAGAAAACCGTATATTATTTTTTCATGTTTTTGTGTAGCTTGGCCCCTCTAGTGAACGAAAATGTTGAAGGGACCCATGAAAAACCTTCATTTGTAAAGAAAAGTCATAAGGAACACATTGCAAATACGAATTTGAATTTCGCGCCAAAATCATTTTTGGAGTTTTTCTGCATGTGGAGTTCGTGCCGTAACTATTTTTCATGTTGCCCTACGGTCGCACCAATATTCTAGGAAAAAGTGCCAGACGACTGGTGAGAATTGGTGGCGTATAATCATCTTTGACGCCTTCCAACCTCATTGCGCAACGTTTTTGACGCGCCAAAGTTTACCAGTGTGGTCTACCGGGCTCAATCATGAAATTCAGCTTGAAAAATGAAAAATGATTTTCAGCGCGAACGATGCCTTTGAAGGCACAGAACACCCAGAAAACTAATTTTCAGATTTTATGCTTATCTTGTAGAGAGTCACACGCTGATCACAGTGGTATCTTTGAAATCGTCCAAGACCCCCTTTGAACAGAGTTATGGCTGTTCAAAACTGCCTAGATTTTGAGGGTGAAAAATTAGTGGACGAGTTGTCTCAGGCCTGTATTTCTCTTCATTCGCAATCGTTGCGTGAGAGAAAGCTAGGATAAGGAGACAGTCTGGTAATGGACTGGAGAACGACAACTTGTTGGAATTCATCCATCCATCGAGCCGCTATCGAGTTCGAAAGTCTGCTAGGGGGTCGGGCCTGTGGTGGTCGCTTATATCTCGCTTATTTGGAGGAGAAGAGATCTGGCATTTGGCACGTGTTATACAGGAGGGGTCTTCTACACAATTACATGAAAATCTCAAAATTCATATCTGAGGGTGTATTGTGCCTTTAAGAGTGTTTCTAGGAGGTGGCTAAACAACCTTCATTGAGTTGACGTTGGAAGTTCTGCTCCTCTGGTGCTAAACTGAATTGACTAGCCCTGAGACTTAAGGTCCACGAAGAAAAAACATGAAGGCAAACTATCGCAATATTCATTTGACTGATGACTCTGGTCATTTACAGCAAATGACTCTTCTCATTTACATGGCACGAGCAATGTCGTGTTCTTACATACAACAGAATACAATGCAACAACGAGAAAACAATGTACAGGGACAATATCACATCTATTTACATGGAAATACAATCTATGTATGATAATGAAAAAAAATTCCTGAGAAATGAGAACTCGTTAGTAATCAGAGACATATGGACCAGTTCTTTGAGCATTATAACATTTTATAACTTACACTTGATGACTCTCTACTTACAAGACACTAATGGAGACGATGAAAATCATGGAAGTTTTCCAACAACTCATTGGGGAAGTAAAGTCTGTCCGAATGAGACTGCGCTCACGTGGTCGGCGTGCGTGTCGACCGGCCGTCACGAAGGCATTTTTCGGACGAGCCTTTCGATGACACCTATACAGCTGACAGAGATCCATCTGATTATTCACTATTCGTCTGATACTCCTGGAAACCGAATCACAAATCCGAAAAATGTCTTCGCGACGGCCGATTAACATGCTAGCGGACCTCTTGGGCGGACAGTCTCATTCGGACAGACTTTAACACGGGAGCCGGAAGCTGTTTAGTGTCCAGCTATGACAGTAGTTCGTTATTGTAGTGTAAAACTGTACAGGCTGGGCTGCAGAAAAAGGTTATCTATCCTGAGTGATTTTGGTGTGTTTAAACGACACATTGGCTCTGACAAAAAAAAAACGCTAAAACAGTTGACTAAGCATCTCAACGATCAACTCTTCCCTCATTTATACTTTTCATTCGCCCAGCCTGCAGTACAGATTCACATTCAGTTCTTAGACTTTGTCGCAGTAGCTACTGAGAGGCCTGGCATAGTCAACCCGTCGCTTGCCCTATATTTACAGAACCCTAGACGTACTAAATCTTTGAGTGTACAACAGGGCGAAAGGATGTGCAATGCCATACCCAAGTCCGTAACTGCTGCCAGTCATACTCTTTCCAGTTCAGGCAAAAACACGCACTCGCATCTCTCGCCCACTCTGAGCCGGCGCTCCAATGAGCATTTGAGAGTTGTCGACGACGAGTAGCTCATCCGAATTGATATAGACCTCTTCCTGCATCTCACAGCAAATGTTATAGAACGACTTCAGACTGCGATAGAACAGATCCAGATTGTCCGTGGTCATCTGACTGGAGCGATAGTCATTGTTGAACACTGCCTGAAATGAACATGAACTCAAAAAAGGTGTTGGCTACGAATTTTGCCACCAAAAACACGTGTTCCTTGGTAGCAAAAATATTTTCTGGCCGGGACTAGTTCTCCAGCAGGATGGTCAAGTTCGTGGTGACTGTGACCGGTAAATATTGGGGACGACTGAGAATGGAGGAATATATTATGCAGAACAGTTTTTGTTAGGGCCCAGAGGAAACAACGGACTAACAGATAGAGAGGAGAATTTTCATGAGCGGACTCAGAAAAAATTCATTGTCACAGCAAACAGTTCCAGTGAAAGGCAAGGTGCACGTACAGCCTTTTATGTACTTCTAAGGCCTTTTCCCAATTTTTTCGTCATTTCAGCTCTACGCGGGGACCAAATAGAGCATTTTCCAAATAATGTAAGTGTAATGAGGTTCTAGTTTCAAAGGGGTTCTAATAATTCAAAATTTGTTATGAGAAGAAAGTAATTTTTCCTTAGGTCATTAGGCCAATAGGCAATAAAGTTCGTTTCGACCCTTTCTTTAGACGAGCTTTATTGTTACAGCTTTCCCGGGTCTCTTCAGTAAATAAGAAGACAGCGTTATCAGTTCCTTTTTGTCAAGCCGATACGCAAACAATTATTAAATTTTATATTATTATCATTCGTATTATTATTATTATTATTATTGTCAAGAAAGAATTTTCCTAGGAGTTTGTTAGTTGTCAATTTACTTTTAATTTAGTTTTATTTATTCATTTATTTATTGATATATACAAATTGATACACCTACTTTTTTTGGTTTTTACTTTGACTCCTTTCTCTGTTTTATTTTTTTGAATTTTATTTTATTTTTTTGAAATGATTTTTACTGTTTGAGTATCTCTTTATTTTTCTCTTCTAAATATTATTTGTTTGTTTTCCCTTGGGATAATTAATTAACTTATTAATTAATTTTTTTATTAATTGGATTTGGCATATCTCACTCCATGTCCAAAAGTTGTATATATTTTACATATGTAATGAAAGAGTAATAACAGCAGAGCGATCCATGAGCACGACATCACTGTTCACCAAGTTATGTGGAAATAAAATATCATTACTTTTCGTTTAGTAACTTTGATATAAGCACAATGACCATAATAATCAAGCCATGTTATCAGGTAGTTTTTTGATCGTATTATATAAATGTTTGGAATTACAGTGTAACCCATACTTTAACACTGTAGATGTGTTCTTATCTAAGCATTTTGGTGAGCTATTACACATAATATGTTCCAGATTACGATTAGTAATTAGCAAAGCTTTTAACGATTTTACACGATTTATAAAATCGCCAACTAAGCTAGAGCTGAGAATCCCGAATTTGAAGGTAATCCGGAACACTGCCTTCGACAATGAGACGGAACCAGGTGCACTTCACCTAGCTCACTGCTTTCGGCATACTTACTAAATCACTTTCTGAACTAAGCAGCGCAGCCACCCTGATTTTCAGTTTTCTTTTTTCATCAGTTTTCTCACCACAGAAGCGAAAGATGTTTTACTATTGGAAAGAATTCAAAACAACTTTACGCGAAGAATATATATCAGAGCTAACATAGGGCCTTATAACAGCATACCCAATGCAGAAGACAGGAATAGAGAGCTTAAACTGCATTCCTTATACTCTCGCCGACGACTCTATGATGCAAGCGTAGTCTTCAAAATTTTATCAGGGCTCATGAAAACTAACGTCTCAAAATTTTTTGGGCTAGTTCGCTCTAGAACTAGGGGAAGCACTCAGAAAATCTCGTATTCAGCTCCCAAAAGCAATACGAGAGCCTCTTCTTTCACATGTAGAGCTGGATCCACCTTTGTTTCGTTGAATCTTAGCGTCACTCCACTGCCCATTCCTGGTGCTCTGTTGAATTTCAAACGCCTTGCAGGGAAGAAGCTGTTGAGTTACTAGAACTGTGATACCAATACTCGATTTCCATGCCTCCCACTCCTGTTCTAGTTATCCATATTTTTATATTACGTGTGCCTTAAGCAGCGTATTCAATGAATAAATAAATAAATAAATTATCTGAGTAAATATTGACAACATGAGACTCACTAACCGACACAATCTCGTTCTTGTCGACGTTGGCTAAATTATGAGAGGCCTTGAAGAACGCATGCTCGTACTCAATCGGGTTTGCCATCATGAATTGAAAGAAGACCGGGTGCTCATCGTGTAGCCGTTTAAGAGCAGTTATTGCATCTACCAGACTGATTCGAGCACCAGAATACCGTGTCTCCACAGTGACGATGGAGGGAATCTGAAAAAGCTCTGAGAAATTTGAGCTATTCTTCATCTGATAGGGTGATCTAATATCCTTCTTATGTAGCTGTTTTTTCTTGTAACTAAGCATAACGTGGTATTTCACCCTCAGAAACCGCAACAAAGGATACCTCGAACAGAAGAATACAATTCAAGGGCGCTGCTCAACACAACTTCGCCCTGGGCGCAGGACGGTTACAGTCTAGCAAGAAAAAAATCTTCTAAACAGATTCGCCCTAGGGATCCCTCTACGTCTTGCGGCACTTCCATATCTCTGCTCTGTATGGTTGTTCTTTGTTCGAAGTGATATTGGATGTCAGTGGTCTAATCGTTGCTAGTAAAGATATGGGCAAATGCAAGTGTGATCGAAAACGGTCCAGAGAATACAAACAGGTTTTCTCGCCTCCTTTTGCACTCGAGTAGAAACTTCTGTGGATGGCCAGGTTCAAAAAAATAATCATTGGGCCAATTCATCATTATGCACTGAGCTCATCAAGCCCTCAACCCGTCTCGCGTAAATGTCACCTTCATGATAAGACCACTGATTTTGTAGACCAGCGGTTGTATGCAACTGCAAGCGGGAATTCCCCTGCGATATTGAGAGTAAAATCACTGTCGCGAGTCGCGGTAAGACCAGGTTCAAACTTCCGGCGACTCGTGACCGCGACAGTGCATTTAGATCAATAAGGATTATGAACATTGCGTCGCGTTGGTCACCGTATGAGGTATAAACTCGGCCTAAGCATAGAAAAGAGCATGGAAACAAAGCGTTTGTTTAGTTGCTTCGTCTTCGCAATAAGGTCCTGCTTGGAAACACGTAAGTCGGCCTGAAACAGCAAGGATACTTGTGGAAAGACGATTATCGGCTGTCATGTGGATCACACCTCAAGTTCAAACGCGGCCCATGTCTGCGAGCGGCTCATCTTTCCATGGGAACAGTTGGTAAATAAGAGGACGGTGAAGTAGAGTAATCAGCCTCAATAACGGCAGCAGTTCGATGACAACTCTATGAAACCCATCGGTGGCGTAAAGGATAGGAATGTTTCGAATAGTGTAGTATGAGTCGGGTGTAAACACGAAGAGCATATGTCCTTGTATGTCTGTATGTTGCCTTTCTGCAGGGTACACATGATCGACTGGCTAATGTCAGTTCTATTGCGACGCAAACCACTTAGTCATCACGTGACGGTCCTATAAGTACTGAGTCGGATTTTCCGTGAGAGATGTTCCGGTTTTCTGCAGCTCGTCGTGTTATGATACTGTTGCACAGTTAAATCCACCATGAAACTGTTGCACAGTTAAATCCACCTAAGTGACACATCACTGAACGACGACCATTTTGTTTATCATTGCCTTAGAGTACATTCCGTTAAAATTTAATAGGCACGGCCAAGTGTGTCCGCAGAGGCACGCGCGGACTTTGAACAGTCTTCCTGATACACAATTGTAGACCACAAAGGGAAATCTGCTCACCTACAAAATCGTTCGTGTAATCATTCACTGTAGGCAGTATAACTACAAGGTTCGTAAGAGATGACCACCAATAAATCACAGTCTCGATAACTTCCATATTGCTTTTTTGGGTTGCAGACAGAGTCACAAACGCTCTGGTCGCAGTTTCCCTTTCTGTTCTTTCTAACAGCTCCATAACTCATGTGAAAATAAAAACATTTGATAAGGCGGGTATTGACAGCCACTGATTTAGCCACTGCGGCCACTCAAAGGAAAGCGTAGACCGCAGGGCAACACAGTAGATCTGAGGCCCCTGTCAGAGTTGGTTGAAAAAACGCCGTGGCCTACCCGGGGTGCATTCCAAGAACATTTCAATGGAGAAGAGGTTTCCATGGAAACGTGGCACGGCGACGTGGAAGCAATTTCCAATTATAATTCGTAGCCATGGGGAGCCAATTTGTCTATGGAAAGGATTTTTGCCCTCCCACGGCACCATGGGAGCATTCTTGGAACGCACCTCCCGGTCGACACGTATGAAAAACATGGACGATGGAGGTTGCAAAAAACACCCGGTGAGGGCAGCTGTGGCTGACGCGGTCAATATGTATGAATTATATGGAATGATATCATGGATTTCTTACCTTATATCATATGAACATCGGTCGGGTCAGCCACATCGGCGGGTGCTTTTTCCTTCCCACCTCATACATGTACTTCCCGATTATCGACCGGGCTGGCTACGCCCATCGGCCAACTATGACCGAGCCCTGAGCTGAATTTGATTCCGGCGGGAATTCAATGAAGCGCTCTCGACAATGGCCAGTTGTATAGTAGGGGTGACTGCGAAACATATGGCTGCGAACCTCTTAGTAGTCTGCGTGGCGTCGCGTGCGCCGGTGAGAAATGTGACCTCATCGCAAGCGCGGCACGCGTGGGACACAGGAAACAATTATCTTCGGCGGCGGCGCAGTTTGAAGTCGGGCCTCAACATGTACAGAAATTTCTGGCTTGCATTTGCGTATGCGTTAGGGTAGGATAGTCCCAGAATTATATGTGCGCGCGGCCCAGCTGCTCATTGATTTTATGATGGTTCAATGTTTATGTGATTAGGATAGTGGTGACAGGCTCAAAAGTAATCCTACTTTGTCGGTGACTAATAGCATCGTGTTGCGTGTCGTAACAGCTGTACTCCGCAATTGCCGATCGGAATTTGGCTCCAAGAACAACAGTACACTCAGCAAAGACGAGAAAACACGGTGGAGAATTTTTAAAATTGACTTTGAAATGAATCGGCCATCGATTACCCCGTTAATCTGCTTCCTGAAATTCATGGTCTGTCTCTTCCTTTATCCGTCTTCCGGCTACTTTAGGACCGATAAGCAGGTGTAATAACAAACAATAATCATGTGCATTTTGAAATCCTTTTCCCTCAAACTGCATTTTTCGTATCCTTGCTTACTACTAAAAGACTTCCTTCTCCCATCGATTGCATACATATTTGTTGAGATCTTGTTACTACAGTGATAGCGAACACAATTGTTTCAGTTAATTCTTACCATCATTGTTTGTCGATGTATTGATCTTGACGAGGTTCGTATGAATTGTGCAATTGTTATTATTGTCATTACATATTGACGAACTGATTTTGATGCCATCAACTATGTTCAAGTCTATAGATGGAACACTTTTATCTTAGTATTCTGCTTTCAAAGCACAACTGCTACCGGAACCCCAGTAAATATTAAATGACCGTTAACTAACAGGCTGAAAGAAGCTTTGAGCTGCTAGAGACCTAAGTCCTCGTTGGCTCCACGACAATCCAGATTTGAAAAATGAGATAGATATAATCCTACTTGGAGCTACAAGTAGACGCCGATTCTTGACGAGAGTTTCCACAGTGATTCGCTCTTTCATGTGAAATGTTATGAACGTGCTGTGTTCTACAACACTTCTCACATTACCAGCCGACCACATGATTGCATAAGTACTTCTCAGCGACGTTTTTGCGAGCGCAGGCGGGTGGTTAAAAAATATGGAAGACACATGTCCTATTATGCCAACTGTCAGTATGGTTACTGGCAAAAAACTCGAACGCACACATGTCCCATTGGCTGCCATCCAAGGCACTATCGCAGTCTAAAAGAAACAAGCGTCGTCTTCGCCCAGCAACGGCTCGTTTTGGCTACCCTTTAATTCTCACCATCCTGCCCTATACGACGCTGTAGCGCAGTTAGTAAGTATCCCTTACGTTGAAGAAGATACAAGTCGTGTGACGTTCATTTCCTCTAACATTCCTTTAGAGTGCACTGCGTCGGATTAGAATGGAAGTGGGAAGTGCAGAAACGATATATTTGCTCTCCTCCGGCAGTTTCCAGTCACCTGGTAGTTTTCGAAAACAAGACGAGCTTTACATTTCGGCGAAATCGCTTAATAACCACTGGCATGTGACGTTGAAAAGGAGCACGATGGGAATTCACCATTTGCGAGAACAGCCCAGAGGCAGCACTACATCCACTTCGAAAACTGTCTCGTCCCTTTGGGTTCTCCTAAAGGGCACGCGCAGCCTTGGTTATGCACTGCTTGCACCAGCCACTACTTTTCCAGCATATAAAGTGCCACGGAATACCTCAGAGTGTTTATTTGACTCTCCGCAATCGAGCTTGAAGGGTGACTCTCAGTAGCCCTCAGGGGGATCCAGCCGCGGTAAGAAGCTGCGGACTTCTTGTCCGCACGCGCAGCCGGAACAGAATCCCAGCTGCCACCCAGCGCGAGGATTTTTAATCGTTGATAGCTCGTGAAAAGATTACTTTCCTTGGCTAGAATTAGCCTTCAACATGACCCGAAACCAACTTTTGATGGTCGAATGAACACTAATGTGCGCTCCGATGTTGTCGTTGTTCCATTGTGGTGTTCGCGGCGCTATCCTCGCTAGAGTGCGAAAATTTCAGGTTCCGCAGTCTTCCGAGTAGCTGTACCAATCAAAGTGGCCGAGAATTTCGCACGACGTCTAAACTTACCGAGTGGACTTATTTCTGCTTACGACAGATGAAGTGATATGAGAGGTGAAAGTCCCGCATTTTTCTAGACCTCGTGCATTATCAGTCAACCACATGGTAGCCTACTCATCGGCGATGATGAGGCGACCTCCGAGTGTTCTGCGTTTTCGAAAACGCACGTTCTTGAATGCTCACTCTCAAATGCAAATATTTAAAAGAGAGGGTTTATAGTACTGTTAACTGTTTAGCCGCTGAGCAACTTCCTACCGCCATCACAAGGATTGAGCTACATTGAGGAACGTGCGGAAATTTCTGCTTTCTCCCTATTTTGGTCTTTCTGTCTGCTGTTCTCTGACAAAGTCCATTATCTGTTCTCTGAGAAAAATATCAGAAATTTCGGTACACCCTGGTTACGATTTGGCACTCAGACTGATATCTACACGTCTTCCATTATATATAATAACCAAGGTTTTCTCTCTTGACTGACGTAAAATGTTGCTACTTTCAGTAACTTTTACTCAGTGTGAAACATCTGAGTTCAGCTGTGTGAGAAGTGCCGACTACTGGGAGAGGGTCACCTAGATCCGCACAAAACACGATACCCTCGCCATCCGCCATTCAGCCAAATGGATTATGCACAAGGGAAAATTTTTCCTATTTCTGCTTTTTTCGTGCCCAAGTGCGAACAAACATCAAAAAACTGTTTCTACATACAGAAACTATTTGCTGTCGAATATAATTACGATTGCTTCCCCAGTTACGATTTTTTTAGACAAAAGCTACGACATCCTATCTCAAGCCACGACATACGTGTGCTTGACACTTACATACCTTCTTACCATTGCATCTGTGTCCACAATACGTCCTCTAGAGTCAGTTGAGCACAGTGACTTTGTTTCTTTTACGTTAGCGGCGATAATCGTTTCAAAGTTGATACGTGAAAGAGATAGGAGCAAAAAAGCGCTGAACAGAGAAAGTTGTGGTCTTTGGACGGTTCCTTCGCGACACAGCGGCCGATTAGCGAAACGAGGAAACGCCTTCACAAGGAAGTATACGTGGAGTTCCGCTCTATCGATTTTGGAACCCCTATCTTTGTAACCCTTTTAATCTTCGAGGATGACATAGTATTGAGGGAGAAAGAGTTTGTGAACCGTACATCAGATCTGAGCCATACTCCCAGAAGCCAGCCGCTCCATAATCCCTAAGTAAAACGCGTCGAGAGAAAGTATGGATATGGTTTTACGACCGGACAACTAATCAACTATGATTTTATATGATTAGTAAGAATGGTCTCATTATGGTTTAGAATAGATCACAAATTTTTTGAAGAGAAAATAGCCACAACGAAAAATTAAGTTTTTGTCAGATTGTGTTCAAATTGTTGCTGAGGACCGTGGCAAATGGACGCGCCTCACTACTAGGACGGCACACCTCAGTAAAGGAGCGAAATGACCGCGTCAGGCGAAAGCCAACCGATTAAGTCAAAGTAAATCAAGTCAGATTTCATGTCTCGACACCGCATCTGAGAGGTTATTTGCGGGTCTGGTTAGCGTTCTAGGCCGGGATCACATTTCCCGCGACCAGCGACAGTGCACATCAGGCATATCGATTCTCGGTTGATATGGATGGGAAATATTGCGTCGCGTGGCTCATCGCTGGAAGTATGATTCCGGTCTTATACAATGTAGTTAAAAAATGACAAAAATGAAATCCTGCGTGAACGTGTTAAACCGCCACTACATTTCAGCGGTGGCAATTTTCTATAGACTGGAGCTGGAATACAGCTGTGGATTAGATTTTCAATGAAGCTGGGTGTTCCCACCACCTTCTTTACCTGAGCGGTGAAATATATTCTATTTGTACACTTCCAACAGGCCAACTCGTACCTTTTGAAGATGTGGCCAAACGGTTCCGTTGATGACGAGCGGCTCCTTCCAAATCATGGCTCCGATGTGATGCTGATCAACGTAATTGGGGAGACCTTGGATTCGCCATGACTTCGTAAGAATCTGACCATTATCGTACTGATTTTTACCAAAGGCCTACAACAGAATATGTTCAACATACCTTTTTATTAGGATTCCTGCAGAGGTTAGTTCCGGGCTGAACGGTGCTATGAGTGCGAAGAAAATCACTTGGGAAGTGAGCTTGGAGAAATGGTGGCCATTCAAGTGAGACGCAGTTGCCGGATAAGTCGACTTTCTAAAAATGGTTTTGAGGTAAAATTTTCATCATAAACACTCATACTTTTCAAAAAATTTATTACTTAGTGAGAAAGTCTCAGGAAAGCCGAAAATAGTGATCCACTTTTGCTGCTCACACACTGAGGCTTCTTATTGCTGTCTTAACAATGGTGAGACTACCTAAGCTCCTTGTTTCCGACTGACCACGAAGCAACCTCATTTTTAAAGGCAGCATACACGCTCAAAAATGATATCAATTTTTTGCAATGAATCGAAGGTCTGAAGCTGTTAATATTCAGAGATAACGAAAAAACCGGAAAAAAAATCAATTGAAATGAAGATATAACGGTTCGTTCTATATTGGCCCAGAAGTGTGCCCTTTATGCTGCCTTTAACTCAAAATATTGGGTTAAACTACGTTTTCCGTTTGTTTCAAATTTCCAGTAGTAGTACCATCGCTATTCGTAGGTGTTTATTAAATCATCCATCATATCACCGTCATGATCAACAGCGTCGAGCTGATCAGGCGGCAATAGTTCGAAACATAGCGGATAGATATGGATCAGCTACAACAGCTGAAGAATGCCTTCGAGGTAATCTAGAAAAATCTGGTGCCGCTTGACAAGAGAAACTTACGCAGGATTACAAGCTTGTGGCAGTCTTGTTCAGAAGTCAATGAGGCCAGGCCACTCAGCGCCGATAGGGTGAGTGAATGGGAGCTTAGTGGTCCGGCAAGGTGTTTAGAAAGTCTAATTTTCTCAATGGAGGCTTATTCTCCTAAAAAGTACCCCGTGGCACAACCTTGCCAACTCTCACGCTGTGACTTTCACAAGGAAAACTTTGAAATTTTTGGAAAAATTTGCAAGACAATAATGACAAAACTAGTCGTGAATCAAGATGCTCTTGAGAAGTTTATACTCCGCAGGTACAGTAAGTAAATACAACGTGCGAAATTCTGATACCGAAATCCACGTCTTAGGCCTGGTCCATACTCTCCGCAACGCGTGACCGCTGCCATGCTTCTTACTAGTCGTTACCAGTAGTTAGACATCTCGATTTTAAGTAGAAATATCGATTTTCAGTCCGTCGCGGAAAGTATTAAACTGGTCGTGTGAGAGAAGTTGTTCTTTTTCTGCTTCGGCGGGGCCTGTTTGTTTCCTGAGAAGTGTAGGGGCACATGAGAGTACAAAATACTCGATCCGGGGCATGGTGGTATATTTTGCTACCATTTCCCAGCAATTTTTCTGCTGACCAATTCCCAGTATATTGAAGGGAAGTTTCACCTGAATTAGGTGATTCGAGGAGATGCCGCGGCTAGTTCAAGAAACTCGCCGCGAACACCTCGACCTCTCAATATATTTTGCTACTATTTCGAAAAGATTTCTTGGAAAACAAGGCTCCGCAGCAATTTCGCGGATAATTCGCACAAGCCAATGTCGCACATTATGATTCACTCGTTTACATAGGGAGTTGGGCTTGGGTTCCATTTTGAATGGTATTCGGAGAATAGCACTATTTGTAATCAATCGTTTGATGGGCCTTTGTGATTTTCATGTTTACTAGTGAAGCGTTCCTTGATAATTTGATGAATTTAAGCTAACAAATGAAAAAAATAAGTGAATTCATGAATTTCCAGATAAATTTTCAAGGAGCTGCATAAAACACGATAATGCCCACGTCACTACGTACGAACCACTCCGGCTTTCAGGAAGCTTCCGGTGGGCAGAGCAACCTAACCCAAATCTTTGTTGTTGCAGAATGTTCTCCAAACCTGGAAAAGGGGTTGGAATCCCTGCGTGGGCGAAATTTTGACGTGGGTGTAGAAGTTTGCCAACAACTCCTCATTGATTTAAGCAAGGATAAAAATGGCTTCAGAAACGTTAAATCTTTAATCAACGACCAGAATTCGATTTTGGCTACATACTCAAAAAGGAAGCAATAGGCCGTAGTTTTTTACGCGTATTTTAGACTTGAGGTCGAGTCGGTCGAATAACTCCGAGTAAATATGAAGGTAACCTCTATTTCCGAGTTAAAATTCTCTTCGCGAGCGTTAGCGGAACGAGGGTAGAGACAGCTAGAGTGTTGGATAAGTGGACACGCAGCGTACGCGCGCACGTGCACGCGACAGACACGAGAGATTTAGGCTTGGAAATAGAGGGTAGGTGAATATTCGACTATTCGAACATCCAATTTATTCGAGAATTCGAGTTTTTCTTCGTTCTGATGTACCACTCAGTCGGGATTTTGCGTTATTAGGTTTTCCTAATATTTTCTCCTTTCAGGAATCTGAAATGTTTGATGCGGAAAATCATTAATATTTGAATTTTTTGAGTATTTGTGAAATTTCAGGTGACGATATCGTTGAATGAATCAATCATGAAGAAGTCGTTTCGAAGTTCAACCACCTTTCGAAATTGTAAGTAGCGAAAAAGGATGAAATTAAAATTTAGCTAACCCAGACATTTAGACGCTATTCATGCTCCTCAACGCCAGCGCGTCACGCACTGGCGTGCCGTTGGAGTACGAATACATTCTACGCGCGTCACGCGCTTGCGGAGACTGTGAATATTCCAGCGGTGACGCAACGGTGGAACGCACTGAATGAGGCCTTAGCTTTGCCGAGCAAGCGAAATCTGTATAGGCGTCCACTGTCATGGTAGCAGAAGGTGGTACTGAATTTAATTATTCTGAAACAGAATGGAATTGACGACGGATTTTTTATGCAAATGAAGAAAATTCGTTACGGCCGTCGCCGTCATGACGGAGCGGGCGACATATTCTTCACTTCCGCAATGCCGTTCAGTCCGCAAAGTGCGTTTGATTGCGAAATCGTGCTGCGGCGCGGTTGCGAGTTTCCTCAGGCAAGGATGTGGGATCACCCGGGCGGTGGGATCACCCGGGCACCAAAGGCCAAAAGCGCCCGGGTGATCCCACATCCTTGTCTGAGGATGTTCGCAACCGCGCCGCAGCAAGATTTCGCAATAAGGGTGCACTTTGCGGACTGAACGGCAGTGCGGAGGTGAACTGTAGACGTGGCGCCGGGCGTCAGGCCATTCATACTCCAAAGCCACGCCCGAGGGTCACGCGCTGGCCTTGTGGAGCATTAGTAGCGTCTTACAACCTGAACCTTCACTTGAATCGAGCATAGAATATGCAGATTTTTTCTAGAACAACCACTCTTTTGAAAAATCTGGCGATGGAGAATTCCAAACAGTTAATTTATTCAGGCTTTTTTAGGACAGCGTTCACTATAAAAATCGTATCTTATTGTTCATCAATTTTTTCCGCTTACAAAAGCCCATGACGTAGAAAAAAAAAGAAAATCGTATTTAGAAGGCTTTGCGAGACCCTAATTTTTTTTGAAGAAAAACTGTTTGAAAACACAAAACGCTCATTTTCCGTCCCTAACACTCATTTTGCGTGTTCAGTGCAGAAGAGTTTGAAAAGTAGAAAATGTTTTTGCGCTTTGTACTTGCTAGGTGGATAACTTCCCTTTGTCTTTCTTTCACGGAAAAATCGTATGTTATTCAATGAAAATTCTCAAAAAAAACTAATAAAATCTATTCATTGAAATATTTCGAACAGGAAAGGTTCAAAATATTCCATCTATTCGGAGATCTCAAACCCACTATTAGAGTTAATTTGTCATTCATTCGATAAGGTTTCAAAGCGTGGTATCCGGAAAATTCGTTCGTTCGGGAACTATGTACTAGCGTGGAATGCTCATGCGTACAGCGTATGAAGTGATCTAAACTATGAGGCTTTTCTAGTGAGCCCTCGATTTCAATCATCACCAGCAGCGGAGCGGTTGGTCTGTTAGAACTGTTGACGACGATGCTCAAACAAAAAAAGCGACCGCTCGCTGCTGGGGATTATCGGAATCGAGAAATCATTAGAAATGCTCCAAAGCTTATGTACGTTTATAATAGAAACAGTCGAAAAAGACTAACATAAAAGTAGAGGTGAACATGTACAA
This sequence comes from Aplectana chamaeleonis, assembly GCA_029168955.1. Taxonomy (NCBI): domain Eukaryota; kingdom Metazoa; phylum Nematoda; class Chromadorea; order Rhabditida; family Cosmocercidae; genus Aplectana; species Aplectana chamaeleonis. Next base: position 98,278 of record JAPDOI010001691.1, on the reverse strand, counting down.
GAGGAATTGTTTAGTGAAAACTACATTATAAACAGTTTTGTGTGTGAGACTGGCTAACCTGAGGGCATGGATTGAGATCAAGGTGTACAAGAGCAGGTCGCATGTGCAGGCTGTTGTCCCGAAGCCAAACGTTGCTGAACTGAGCCCGCATTCCATCCATCCACTCCACATTCAGACCCCGAGGAAGACGTTGAGCCGACTTGATCCCAATCATGCCTGAAAAGTTCAATTGCAAGGATGGCGGGTAGACAACAGGGCTGGAATACGACTGGCTTCGCAAATGGCTGCTTTCGGCTTAATTCGCGAGGCAAATGTGATAGGGAATCGCACAGAGAACGATCACGGTACGATTAAGAAAGGCCATAAACAGGCATCAGAGAAGAGACTGTCGGCAGTGATATGATGTGTGATGAAGAATATTATCGCGATTAGAATATGAAGAGACGGGGAAACCCCCTCCCAGCACACAAACACTCCCTGCTATTTATCAGGAAACAAATGGGCAACCCACCTGCCGCCATTGATTCTGTACATACGTTTCGCTCAACACCCAGAAGTGATCTACGAGGTATGGCAGGGACAAAATGAAGAACTTATTGGTGTTATTCAATACAGTGAAATAGGATGCCGAAAAAACTTAACCCACTGCGGAAACTCGTCCGTTGTCCAACTGCGACCGCTACTTTTCCCCAATAAAAATTCCAGAACGAGCATGAAACTTCGAGTCAAATTAAATCTGATCTTTTACAGCAGGTAGCCAGTCAAGGAGTTTTTCAAAGATTATTTTCTAAAAAACGCTACTCAAGGGTGTGGTACTGCCCCGAGGCATAATTGCCCCGATGCTAGCAGCACTTTTTTTCGAGTTTTCGGGTTTCTTTTTTATGATAGTTCGTATAGTCAGGAAAATGATGAAAGCGTAGATGCTTGACTTTTTTCACCTTTTATACTTTCGAGAATTCGATCAGCTGACAACAGAATAATTTGCATATCATGTGAACGATAATTCTCGCATCTGTACTATGCTTCGTCGAACGCACGTGCCTCCGTGCTCGATATCCCACCCTGAGCTGCTGGTTCGAAGAAGTTATAAGCTCAAGACGGTGGTTTTTTGTACTTGTGCTTTTTGCAAATATCTTCCAGAACGCTCAGCAGTTTATCCAAAATCTGAAAACGGTTCTCACAACCGTGTTCAGCGTCCAGAATGATCCCCCTGGACAAGGTTAGGATGAAATCACATTCCTCGAACTTTCATTAGAGTGATTTCGTTTTCGGCGTCTACAGATTGGTGGTTGAGTGTTCATTTCTACCAATTAAGTTGAAAGCGTTTGAGAAAAATTTTCCTTCTCTCAGGGAGGTTAGTTGGCGTGCTGATCAGGAATTTGATGTTTATTTGTCGGTTTTCCGAGATTTTCTACTTTTCATTGTGGGGGGGGATTTGAGGGCAAAACGCGACTTTTGACGATTTCCGGGATGCTACGATAGCTCGAATTGTTTCTGTAAGCTGTTATTCGGAGTGCTCACCACGAATCTGATGTCCGTTTAACGATTTTTGATAGCTTATGGTGGATTATGGTGGGTATACTGTAAATCATTCAGTCTCAGATATAGCTCGAAATGCCTTTGCAAGGTTTATTCGGAGTTGCTGAATACGAATTTGACGTCCATTTGTCGATTTTTGAAATACTAAGGTAGGTTTCGCCCCCAAATGGCATCGTGACTGCCGTAACCTACAGTATACCTCAAGATTTTAACAAACGAAGATTCAGTTTCAAACATTTTATTGATCCCAACATTCAAGATTGGAGCCAAATCCAGAAAATGTTTCCAAAACACCCCAAAAAAGTCTGATTGGGTACCCTTACCTTTTCGCGAAGCTTGAAAAAACGCTTATACCTTCTCGGGACCAGCAGCTCAAGGCGGGATACTGCGCTGTTTTGCTATTGAGGCACAAGAGATGCTAGCAATACAATTCGTTTTCGCAAACACCTTTACCGCTGAACACTTCTTTTGTTTGGAAATAGCTTGGGTTATCGCAATAGTTAAGACCTCCAGGATGATTATCGTAAACCTGTTCGGGCGCACTTTGAACCTGGAAGCGCATCACAACCCCTAGTCAGAAACCGGTTTCTTATAAAATGTGTATAAAACCGAAAGGTCTCGAGCGAAGTCAAGATGTGCCAGTAAATGCGCAGATTTTTCGCTCGTATTCCAGATAACGCAGTTTCACCAACTGTAAAAAACGCATACTTGTGATATACGCACCTTTCCTAAGTCTCATCGAATAGTTACAAAAAAAATTTTGGATAAAACGTTGATGTGTGATCGACAAGAAGATGAAAAAGATGATGAAAAGTGCCTGACACCGCTCGCCTCTGGCCTTCAGCAGATACACCTTAACACCGGAAATTGGTAAAATGTGACCGGAGCCCAAAAAGAATCACGAGTTTTACACTGAGCCCCGTCCTGTGTGACGGAAGAAGTGAAGAAAAGAATCTGGACTATCGCCGCTGATTGACACTGGCATTTCTGAACGGCTAGAGTTGATTGAACTGGAATTCTCCGTTGTTGGCGATGATTAGGGCAGGTCAGCAATAACTCCCATCGCCACCTCTGACCTTTGTAAGGAGACGATTCTACCACCCCTTCTTATCGCGGCCACTCTGTTTCCCGAAAAAATTGGACAAAATCGGATGTGTACCAGAAAAAAATTGATTAAAGCCGCAAGACAATGTTGTTTGTAAACGCATCCCAGCAAGATATGCAATATGCTAAACACATCCCAAAGAAACAGAAGAAGCCATACGCCGGTGAAATTAATCAACTGTTATTTATCGTTTAATGGCAGACTTCGAACCGAGCCAGCCATGGCTATGGCATGCTTAGTTAAAATACGCAACCGATCCACCGTCTTTTTCCGTGGCTATGGACTGCATCTCACTCGACCAGATATTTTAAAGGCAGTGTTCACGATGAAAAATCTGTTTCCGTTTCCACTAGGAGTAGGTAATGGGGGGAGCACACTGTAACGTTAAAGTCGCAAGAACATATGAAAAAGAGCCAGGAAGAGCCCCAAAATAACCCACAGTTGCCACCTTGAGCGCAAGGCAAACCCCAAAAGCGCAATTCCCGCCCTCCGACGTGAGCAAATGAAAACTCGAGATCGTGAGATTCCTATCAATAGCCCCTTCCCTTCATTCCCAACTTCTCTTTTTACTCAGATCAGCTCGCATACATCGGCTGCAAAAGGTGGAATGTACAAGCCTCGAAAACTCGTCCACCATGCTTCCTTAGCTTAATATTTGTGGGACCCTAACTCCGTTCCCAGAAGGTCTTGTACGATTCCAGAGACATCATTGGTGTCAGCATTGGACCGTTTTCAAGATTAGCGGAAAAACAGAAACAAGATTTCTATCGTGAACACTGCCTATAAAGGCAGCGTTCACGATAATCTTCAATTTTGAAATTATTCGCTATATTGATTAAGTGGCCCCCGGGTAGAACTTAAATGACGTAGAAATTGAGAAAAACGCACCGGAAGTGCACGAAATCCTTAGGTATCACCCCGCCTCTTAAGTATCACAGGAAGTGTTTGTTGTGACAATGAAATCTTTTGTGGACCCATCCTTTGCAATTCTCTACTCTCTTATGCTCTGTTCTTTCCTTAGGGCCCTAACTAATCCTGCTTTGCATAGAGTATTCTTCCATTTTCAATTGACCCAATTTTCCTCCGGTGAAAACCACCATGAACATGTTCATCCAACCGGACATCTAGTCCATGTTATAGAATAATGTCACTGAAATACGACGTTTGAATGCATTTCCCGCCATTTCTTCGTAATTTTGGTAACACTTGGAGGCCAACGCATTGTTTTATGAAAAAAACTCGGGGAAGAAAATCATCGTGAACACTGCCGTTAACTGCTCGATTTGTTTTGGGAATTACTATTACGCTTTGTTATGTTTTTAGTCGTTTTGCAGTTTTTAGTCGTTCCTTATTGAACCTTTAAACCTAATCTAGTTATATTCATTCTTACTTGCATGGAAATCTGTTCGTTGCTTTTAATCCGAAATCCAAAAAAGTGGATTGCTTCGAAAGATAGAAGGGAAGATTGTATTGTATTCGGATTTTTCATTGGCGAAGAAGGCGTCAGAAGCCTTCTGGAGTTCTGATTTTTTTTAATTCTCTGCCAAAGTTAAGCATACGATTTTCGCGAAGAGCTGTGTACAGGAAATAGCGCAAGTGTAGGTACGGTTGGTATAATGCCATTTGACATTTGACCTCCTACCGTAGTAACCTATTGTAAAACGTCAAAAATTATAAAATGGTGATTGGATTCGCGATCAGCAGCCGAGAAGAACCCCAGAGCAAGGTCGGAGACAAATCTGAAACTTTTTCCAGCTTGCCGTTAGGCCACCGAGAGCTTCCAAAGTAGTTAAAAGAATCAGTGCCACAGTTTATGTATAACCTTTTCGGATTACACTCCGAATGGAAAAACATTTGCCCATATTCTCCGTATTAGTTTCTCTAGTCCAGAGGGTGCACAGAAATAACGAAGGTTCCCCTTCGGTTTACTCGTCTACAGTGTGAAAATCATGAAGATAGGTGTCAATGCAAGCAGTTGCGTCGCTAACCGATACAGACTGAATAGGAGCTGTTGGTCTGTAATTGCCGCTACACGACCGTTCGCACTCAGCAAAAGCGAACGGTGGTTCTCTGGGCCAAATTCCGGTCCGCATTTGCGGACTACGGCTGTTGCATCACGCAACACGTGATAATCGCGCTGGGAGAGGAGTGAATCGTGCTGGAGCCAAGGGTCCGCAAATGCAGACCGGAATTTGAGAACAACAGTACATTGGATAGATCTCTCCAGCTTGATACCGAATTAAGATTGAAGTGCGGCCGTAATAAGCGTTTCCCGGCTCACTGTTCTATACAGAAGGTGTGAAAAGAGGGTTGACCACCGGGTTTATCTATTAAATAGAGTAGGTAGCAAGACACGAAGGTTTTAAATGCGTAGGAAAACACCCCGCTAGGTTTTTCTGTGAGGAGTTGCGGAAACAGGTCTTCTCAAACGAGAACGGAGCGTGAAATCCTCGCCATCGAGAGTGTGGTCTAGTCTCGGTGTCAGTAGCTAAAGTTCCTTCTCAACGAAGGTACTGACAGGATCACATGGCTGGTTTACATTCTTGAGACAAGCGAATATCCTATGTTCGCCACCAGGGATGAGCGGAGTTCCGCGTTTCGCGTTCCGAAACCCGCAGTTTCGCGCATTTTTGGCATTCCGCATTCCGAAAACCGCAGAAAACGCCGCGGAATGCGAAAATATCGGGTCGTCTATGACGTGAAAAAACATAAGATGATTTCTGAATTTTTCCGCGTTTCGCGTTCCGAAAACCGCATTTCCGCGCATTTTCAGGCGTTTCGCGCCCGATTTTCGAAGCCCAAGAAAAAAGATCTTGTTCCGAAACCCGAAAACCGATTTCCGAAATTTGATATTTTCATTCTGCTCATCCCTGTTCGCCACAAGAAAATTCCTGGAGAATGAGGAACTCAATTGAATACTGTTATCAATGATGCTTTCAAACGGAGACAATGAAGAGTCGCTGTGTTCTTATCTGGCAAAGCTGGATGGAAGTGATGGCAAATGATTGGCCCCCGAAAAGCTCCACCACCCCACAGACACAATAAACCCGTTTCACGCCCCTTCGCGACATGCACTCAGTGCGAATCTCACGTGAATTCTCCCTGAATCTGTGGGTGCAGGGTTGCCCACAATGGAAGAAAAAATTGCACTACTACCGCCGTCCGTTTGAAGGTGATCGATCGACTGCTCTATCAATCGCTCTCTTTCTTCCTGGATTGTTGCGAAGTTACGGCGCCAGACCCACTCCGGGAGAATTGCACTTTAGCTCGAGTATACCTATGCGGGCATCCACTGATGTCCGAAGTCCGTGTGGACTTCGTTCTATCTGCACGGAGGCACAAGGTGTTTTCACCCACACTCTGTTCTATGTTTTCGCTTTGCTGAATACACACACCGGGGAGCGCTTCACGCGGTGGTTGATTTATTACCGCATACGTTCTTCCGCAACAACACAATAAAAACCGTCTAGATTTCCGGCTGCTAGTGGTGAACCTTGACCAGGCTGATGGAATACGATGTGCGAGGGATCGAGAGCCCAACACAAAAAAAAATATGGAAAAGGCGAGATTGGTGGTCAGTCAGCTCAAAGAGAAGCCACTGGTTTGGGTCGAAAAGGAGGTGAGGTAGTTGTGCCAAATGAATAGATTGGAATATATTTAGTCGAATAACTGCCATTCGAATACGTATTCGGATTCGGAATTTCAAAAATCACACCAATTAAATACTATTCGAAAATCGGGCCTCGAAAAATGGTGCCATTCGAATAAAATTCGAAATTCCTTTACCTTGGATACCTTCAATGGTCCATCCTCATCGATGATCTTCTCGATGTGGACCACAGTGGCTCCATTCTTCTCTGGAATCAGCAACAGTCATCCAGTGCGGTAAATCTCTTTGTTTGAATGATTTGCTATTCGTATCGGCCCAACGTGTCGCTGGTCGGCCAGGTGCTCTTTTGACATCTCGAGGGTACCAGTGAGTAAGTCTGGTACTCCATCTGTGTTCCGTTCTGCGCACGACATGCCCTGCCCATTTGTATTTGGCAGATTCGATGTGGATCAACGGGTCGCGGAGTCCGGACATTTTGCGGAGATCCTCACTGCTCAGACGTTGCTGCCTCTGAATTCTCCGACTAATTCTCAGGAGACATCTTTCCAGCGCCCTGTGCGTAGTCCTCATAGCTACACAAACTCCTTTGTTGTAAGCCCAGGTCTCGCAGCCATAGCACAAAGCCGGAAGCACTGTGGAATCGAACAGGTGAGCCCGCAGCTTGACATCGCGTATCTCACTAGCGTCTTCTCGAATCGTACCCATAGCGGCCCACGCAGCCCTTCTTCGACGTCCGAGTTTATTCGTAAGCTCGTTCGTCATATTCATCTCACCTCCTAGATAGACATAGCTGTCCACTTTGGTCACAACGTTTCTATGAAGAAACACCTCTCCGTCGTCACACCACTGGTTGACCATCATATGGGTCTTCCGCATGTTCATCTCGAGACCAATGGTACTGCTCACTTCGTCCAGCTCATTTAGCATCAAATTCAGCTTCTCCGTACTCTTGCTTTTGAGCACTATGTCATCTGCGAAACGCAGGTTAAACAGATTCTTCCCGTCAATGAGCATGCCTCTGTTGTCCCAGTCAATCTTACCTATTGCATGTTGGAGCGCCGATGTTAAGAGCTTCGGTAAGATCGTGTCGCTCTGTCGAACACCCTTCTCGATGGGGATGAGCAGCTTACGTTCGAACAGTTGTATCGTTGTTGAGGTTCCATTGTTGCACTGCTCCAGTATGTCAACATATGAGGGGTCGACTCCTGCGTGTAACACCGCGTTGAGGACAGCATTAGTCTCCACTGAGTCGAATGTCTTCTTGTACTCAATGAATGCTAAGCGAAGCGGCAACTTGTATCCTCGACATCGCTCAATCAGCTGGGAAACGGTGTGAATGTCGTCCATACAGCAGAAACCTTTTCTAAACCCAGCCTACTCCACTGCCTGGTAGAAATCCATGATGGTCTCCAAACGATTTAGGATGACCTTGGCGAAGACTTTATATGGAGCTGGCATTCGAAATTCGGGCATTAAAAAAGTGGTCATTCGAGTCTATTCAATACTCGCAGCCTACCACTCGAATGAACATTCGAATAGTAATAATCTCGAATAGTTTCGAATACTTCTGCCCCGACTTCGCTATTTATGGTGTACGGTAGGCGACCGTGCTTTCCATTTGACAAGTCTGATCACGTCAAAAGGTTTCGAAATCATTTGGCGCCTCATGGCGTGCACATCAATTTGAAATTCTTCAACGTCTGTCCCGGCTGTGCGGCAAGTTCTTTTCCAAGATTCTCTGATTATTTGCATACACAACGTCGGCATGGATCCTGAAGAGACTTCGGGTCCACTGTTGAATGTTGGCGCAAACTCGGTGCCATATGCTGTAGCATAGGTGCACCGAAATTGGGCCAATCTCCAATGGGGAAAGCGAAGTCTCTTCAGGATCCATGCCAATGTTAGATAATAGTTATCGTTCAAGACAGGACGATGTGGTGCTATCGCAGCGGGTGCGGGGGGCACAGTGGTATCGCACTTGGCCACGCCCATTTTTTCGAGCCGCAACGACTCGACTGATTTTGGAAGGGGAGGGGGACTACGCGTAGGTTTTCGAATTCAGTGCGGCGCGGTAAAATGGGCGTGGCCAATTGCATCGCGCCTTAGTGCCCCCGCTGCGATAGCACCGCCAATGTTAGTTGACTTTCACAATTAGCTGTTAAGAAAAGTAAACCAATGCACTGTACATACCAAAGTATTGGTACACTTTTCTTACCAACAGAGCGGGTGCGAGACGTTTGGGCCAAAAGGCTTGAGCGCATAGAAGGCATAAAGAGAATGGAAAACTAGTTATAAGTTGAGAAATGGAGGTGAAATTGACATCTTTCTGAGATCTTCTGCCCTATCGGAGGTTTTCACTCCTCAATTTTCTTTGATTATCTTTTTTGATGAGAATGTGCAGAAATAGCTTATCCTGCGTGGTGGCTAGAGTGGGGTAGAATGGTAGTAGTTCAGCTTGAATGGATGGTGCCTTGAACAGCGTTTATGGTCCCAAGGCGGAAACACAAAGCTTACCCAAAGTGTGTCATCGATTTCGAAAGACACAGATTTCTTGTGTAAAAACATTTCTGGTGTTTCTCTTTCTGTTGGATGTTTACTTGAATTACCGATACGTGCGGATAACACATAAGTCATTCTCACCAATGAAAGTGCCGTTATAGAACAACTGATAACAACCAGTGGCTGTAAAGTGTGAGGTCTGACCAGTTATCAGGGTAAAAACCCCAGTGTGGCTAAATTTATGACTGACAATCATAGGGTTAGAAGGAAAGTAAACAACTGTCTAAAACAATAATATTGAAGGAATGGGCTCATTGCAGTTCGCGTTACAGTTTGCTCATCCGTGGAGAGTTTAGGGCCTATTCTACGGTAAGGTATTCAAAGGTTATGAAAGTCGCACAATTTCAATTGAGGGCGTTACTTACGGCGGCGTCGTTTGAAGGCAGAAGTGGTGCATAAAGAGAGATGAGTCATTAGAAGTCTGTTCACTTTGTAGTTAGGGAGTGAGAGGTCTTTTTTTTTCCAAGATGGTGCAGCAGCGCTGTGTTAACAAGTGGAATAGTAAGGGCTACCATTGTGAAAATCCCTCAAACCCTCATTAAAAAAACACCCTTATTCATTATTATGATTCATTCCTAAGCTCTAGGTATCTATAGGTGTGAGATCGCAACAGGAAGGAGTCACTATTGCCCTAATCTGTGATAGGTTGCAATGCCTGGTATAACCCGAGATAGCGCTGCCTCCGTGAGATTCGGCGCTCTGCTATTATATGCGGTCATTGTAATCATTGGATCCTTTGAAAAGTTGTTTCTCATTCACGCAAAACAAGGCTAATGTTTTGTGGTTTCGCTTTACGCACAGTTAGGTCCGTGGCTTGTTTTCTTAAGAAAAAACATTTACATCTAAACCGCCCTGCCGGTATGGTAAGCTGATCAGCTGCGCTCTTCTCTCGGCCTGAGTCGACTAGCGTGCCAGCCGTGGGTGAGATTTAATTGTTCTTTCTTGAGGAAACAAGCTACGGACCTAACCATACCGGGCATGTGCTGTACCCTTTTCCAACACCTTTTTTTCAGTTCGCCTGTTTTCGTAGACTCCTGATGTTTTGAAAGGTCTTTATAAATTATGCAATTCTCGGAAGATCCTTCGACATAGTGTAGCTCTTTGGTATCCCGAAATTCTACACAATCTTCATTCATTCAATTACGTTACGCATCGATTACCGTCTCTTACCCATGTTGGGTAATAGCCGCACACTCAAAGCTCGCTTAAGACGTATCGTCCGTGTCATCGATACGATTGACACTGATGCGGCTGTGGATCAAAAATTGTAGGAAGTGGTATCTACTACCGTGGGTACGGCTATTCCATGATGGAACTACATATCCGGCATACCCATCTGGCCTACAGCAGTGGGTCCGGTGTAAGCGTGGGGTTATATCACTGCATATCTGGGATTCGAGCAAGAAGTAATGTAGGCGACTCGTTGTTGAAATCTTGTTATCTAGCCATCTTATAGGCCTCAGGATGAATGTCTCTCAAGTATAGGATGATCACCGATTCAATAATCGAGTGAAATTCTGAGAGACTGCGGCATCAGAGATATGATCGCGCCAAGCATCTACCTATCATCCACGGCTCCCACAACTTTACTTTCGTGGGCCAGAATCTGAAGTCTCTTATAGAGGTTTCCTTGCCTGCTAGTCGAACATTGGTTATTATTTTGGTATATGTTCTGCTCACATGTTCTCTAGTGACTTATTCTGCTATATTCACTAACTATTCTAAATTGGTCTGGTCGGCATCCTACTCGATAAGTATGTTCGCTTTTTGATTGAAACCCATAAAATATGAGCAAAGAATCAGTTGTTAGTGTCTTTCAATAACAAATATCAGCAAGAAATATCTCATTGGGAATCATATAGAGTGAAAGATGAACAGGAAAGAGCGGTGAGTGAGGGTGTAACTATGGCAAGGCTGTCGAGGCCTGTGTAGACATACCTGTTCAATTTCGTAGTAGGAAGGAGCGTCAATTGGATGAAATCGAATTCGAGAATGTGCGATGTGCTGCAGAATGCACTTTAGTTGACAGAGATACAGGCGTCTGCGGTTCGCGACCAGTTGTCGTCATGGGGAATCCCCTGCACATGTCAGTTGAACTGCTGGCGTAGTAATTGATAGTCTATCGAATCATCCCAGATGCAAAAAGAATATAAGAGGTCGACTATTGGCTGATTCCCAGATTCATATAGAGAGGAAGGGTTGGTTGGCCTGTTTATAATGAAGATGAAATGAAAGAGGGAATGATCGTCTCACAATCAGCAGCAGCCAGAAAGCAGTACCATCATTGCAGCGAAAAAAAGGAATTAATTAGGAAAGAAAAAGTTCCAAGTTCGATTTCCAAATCGTGATTCAGTGCCAAAGCGATGTGCTGCATACTGTACAGCACACTCAAAAATTTATTTCAAAGACTGTTTTTAACACCTAAACTCTGGCAGTCAGTACACATATTCCTTGACTTCAGGGTGAACCTGACAAAGGAGGGCGGCAGCTCTGAGCTCCGAAAGAAAAAACTGCAGACTCCCGACTTGACTCCATCCAGAAACAAGTGCTAATTAGCGTTGAAGAGGAACACTAAAAATGTAACCGACTGATTCTTAGTTCATATTTTTGAAATTATGAATGCTTTTCGTCAATTTTGTATTGCAATGTAAAAAATCATAAAATAATGGAATCGCACTGAAGGTTCATATTCATTTAAGGGTTACACTCACGAGCTGTTTGGAGAGGACGATGCCGCATAAAATTCCAAGCTGAAGCGGGAAGACCGCATCTTCCACGGACACTTCATCGCGACGCGTCTTACCCTGCTTGAGCTTTTACCAGAATGGTCCGAAGTTCGTTGCAAAAATAATTTCGAAAAAGGGGTAAAAGCGAGCCATTGAAAACTCGAATGCGGCATAACCATCCATGCCCACTTCCTCAGTGAGTGGCTGTTGAAGAAGTGGGCGTGGCGGGCTTCTATATTTGAGCTCAGGCCGTATTAGAGTACTTGTGGCTCGTTTCCCGCCCTTTGTTGACATTATTGCTGCAATGGGCGGATCTTTCCATTTCCACTGGAAACCCGAAGGCTGCTTTTGTCGTGAATACTGCCTTCAAAATGCGAAAAAACCACATTTCTCTAAATTATTGTTATGACTTACTTGACTTATTGTCATAATCTTAACCGAAGCTAGCTGTACTTATTTTTATATAGTCAGAGAGCACTTTTCAAATTTCTTAAAGCCATAGTGAAAACAAAGCCTGCAAAAAGTACGTGCCATCATTTTCTTAAGAACTTCTAGTTTCCTGCTCATTAGTTCAATTTTGAGACAAAGAAAGACAGAACACAGTAGAGATGTTCAACACCGATTTTATATCAGAATCAGAATGCACAGTACAGTGCTGCATTTTTATTGAAAATTCGTTCTTTTTCGGGGTACAAATGTCGCTTACTTAAAGGCCGATTCAAATTTTCCGATCTGGGATATGTAAAAGGCATTTATTATACCAGTATTCCGTCGAAATTGTGTGTTTTTTCGGAAAATCCCATCGACAAAAGGTCAAGACATGACAAATTTCCGCAAAAATGACCATCCGGGCATACCATGGCCAGGGATGTTTGAGACAAAATACTTTATTTCCGACAAATTAATATAGCAAAAAATATTCATTTCGCTTTCTAACGTACTGGTCTTATTCAAAGGAGTCCTAAAATGACATTGCAATTACAAGTGGACAATTTTAGGGTAGTTCTGTCGACTCGCGCAAAGAGAATAATGATTTACGGATACAAGCTCCCGAATTTCTAGTATGAACTGCTTGCGTGAGATCTATGCTGAGCACGCGGAGGTATGTATAGATACATTGTGGGTGGCAATAATAGTCACGAACAAATGCGACGTCACTAAAGGCGGCGGATACCACTCATGACCTGGACTTGGAATTTTCAGGCGACCATACGTATAAGCTTAATGATTGGAATAAGACATTCAGACACTTCGATTTTTCGGCCTCCAAAGATCAACATTTTTTTTGCCCAAAAGTCATCAGGGGAGTTTTTTGAAATGCTGATTGTTGTTTTCAATTTCGAGGAGGAATGCGAAAGAATACGATGGATATATGTACCGTGGCAACCCGATGTTTCAGATTTGGCTGAAGCTCCGCCCAGGAAGTTATTCGAGGTGCTGATCACGAATTCCAGATTTCTTTTCCGATTTCCGGAAGTTTAAGTCTGGTTACTGTGGGCTTAGTATGATTTATGTAGCTACCGTAAGCTATTGTTCTCCTTCGACAGTCGGTAAACCGACTTCGGATCCATGATCAGCACCTCAAAAACTCTCCCTGCAAAGTTCGCATCGATAAGGAGAATTCGTACAAACTACCTTAGACCTAACTGAAACTGTTCGAAAAGAAAACTAAGGACGGGCCTCATATTAAGGAAGAAGTTCGGGAAATTTCTTTCCGATTTCTGAAGTATGCACCGATATTTCGTTCTCACTGCTGTTTTCACCGATCATCCTAAGCATATTATATCAAAGGAGTCGTTTAGAAATTAGCAGATTCTTTTAAATCTTTAGAGACACAATTTTTCTTACAAGTAGAAGCGATTTCTCGCAAGAATTTTTCTTGAAAAATCTGACGAATTGGACATGCAGAATATCCATGAAATGTATTCTCAACTAGTTAAACCCTGGTACCCGCCGTAGTGACCTGTTGATTTCGATCAATACCAGCAGCGGAGCGGTGGCCCTCGGTGAAATATAACTAGTGATAAGGAGGTTCCGACGAAAAAGCCACCGCTCCGCGCTGTGATAATCGAAATCAACAGGTCACTACGGCGGTACCAGAGTTTAGTTGAAGAACTTCGTTCAATCTGAAGATGAATGACAAGTGAAAAGTATGCGGAAAATTAAAAGGAAAAAGTCAATAGTCGCTCTTCCAGTTATATAAATTCCTCCTTTTCAAGCGAGAAGGATTCATAACCACAAGATGGTAAATATTGTTCTACCAAAGTTTTTTCTTCAGAAGTCAGGCAGGACACGAGAAAGAGAATGGACATCAAAAACACTTCAGAGGAGCCGCTGCATTGCATAATTATGCGCCACTACCAGAAACCATCTTGCAGTATCGAACGGGTATCAAATAACATTGGATTGATGTTCTCTCTTGACTGTCATCATGCTCTTCATGAAAAACTACAGAGCATAGTATAATTGGACCGAATCGCATGGTAATTTCATCATCCGAGTAAAAATTGTCGAGTTCAATTAAGACGAAATAGAGGATTATTGGAATAGATGAATTTTCGGATAATTGCAGAAGTCAAACATTCGAAAAAGGCTGATGTTCTGGAAAGCCAAAAAATCCATCATTCGAAAAGGGTGATTTTGCACCCCAGAAAATTCTAATATCCAAACATGGGCATTTTACCATCCCATTTTTTGAAGACTTTTTGGTATATGAAACAGAAGGCAAAGTCACTTACGTAACTAAGAATTTCGAAGCGCAAAACCATTTCCGACGTTTGGTTTGACATTTTGTCCACAGTGCGCAAAACACACCAAACAGGCGTAAATAAATGTTTAGGAGGGGTTTTTGAATGGTTTTCTCGATAATCGATAATTTTATTGGGACTTTTTCCTGTTATCCTCTACTTTCTGAACTTGCCCACTCAGAAAAAAAACAACTAGAATACGGTTTTTGATCCTGAGTATGCATTTTAAGATGTAATAGCGATTTTTGTGAATATTCCAACATTAGAGAAATTAATTCCTCCATTTAGCAATTTAGAAAGCTTCCAGCGTTTGTATAATGGTATTGATGTCTCGATTTCTTTATACTCGTGCACTATGTGTGCGTCACTAAATAAGTAAATAAATAAAATAGAGAATAATCATCAGAACTTTCAATATGTATTTCCAAAGGGGCTCAGCCAGAACCAATCATTACAGATGTGCAATGAGTTTTTCCGAATTGAATGCGTAGCAATATTTATGCCCCACCTCCAGAAAAGGGAAAATTGTTTTCAGAGAACCAGAGTACGTCCAGAACCGCCAGAAAATGTGTGAAATAGTTGTTTGCATGCTCATCACAGTGTGAAAATCGAGAAAAAGATCATATTTTACAATAACTTTATATTTGACAATTTTTGTACCAGCCAACAACTATGAATTGCAGTCCATATGGTGCGAAAAAGTAGTTGGAGGAAGTGGCGCCGCGGCGGACAGCCTATGAATGATTCCGGCTTCAGCAATGTGCTGCTGCTACGGCTGTTGATCATTCATGTGCGTCGCATGGAGAAACAAGGAAGTATAGTTGTGTCGCCTGGAGGGCGGGAGGAGACGGGCGATTCGTGAAGTTTCATGGATCAACGATCGCAAACTATAGTGTTGGCAGCGTAGAGGGGCAATCAGCTGGCCGAGAAGAGGTCAGAGTAGCGGGTGGGGCTGGACCCGGGCAATCGGGTCTGTCTGTAGCCTCCCATTAGCAGCTGCTATTGTCCTAGCTGGCCACTCACTGCCACCTCCAGCCCGTCCACGATGTCTCCGTGTGGGGTCGCCCGCGACGATGCATGGGAACACCACGTGCATTCTGACCGAACAGGGGCTATCCCGAGACGGCGACCCGACTGCTGGCGGTGGAGGTGGAACTTTTTGATCGCAACGGCCGCGGTGGCGGGGGAGTACGCCGACTGGCCATGCTAGTGTGCGATGATGATTTGCAGAGTTCGATGGCTTGACAGAATGTGATATTACAACTCGGACATCTGTTGAAAATGCTGAAAAAGCAGGCTAGAATTCAACAGGCGTAACACCTGGGCTAGTACATCCACGCTAGCAGATCTCTTCCTCGATCCCACTCCCTGATTTCGTCAAAACCTAATCCGACTCCACGGTTGCTGGTGGGTAGATGTAGCCATGATTGTTGAAGATTGCGACTTGGTAGTTTTCCTCTAGAGTCATTCGCCGCGCAGAAACAATTTGATGACTCAATAATCTATAGATTATTAATAACACATAAATAACACTATGCAACAAATTTCCACTTTTTTCTATTCCTGGGTCGAAATTGTGTTTTCCTAACCCGTTAAGTCTAGAACAGACAGGAAATCGCTGTTATTCCAGGAAAACTTCGCTTTTCTGCCTGGGACAATGAAATTTGGAAAATCGCGTGTTTGTTTTTAGACAATTTTTGTTCCTGGCTTCTAAGTGTTAAATGTCAATTGCTTATGTCTATTGTATACGAAAAATGACTTCATTAAGCACAAACTTCGCTTACACGACTACAGCACGAAGAAAACTTGATTTGTTTGTTGTGAAAATAGAAAGATTTTTATTCATTTTCGGCGTTATGAGGAGGTAAAACAAAAAATGAATAAGGAATAGACAAACACAGTTGGAAACCACTCAGCAAGGCTCAGAAATGTGTAGATTTTTCAGATTAACGATTGTACTGTGAATCACTCTCTCGAAGTTGCACCCAAATTTAGTCCCCCTCATGGCTTCGTTATACTGCCCTTGGTAACGACGTTAAAAGTCCAATATATCTTGATGAAAGAGCTCGCCTTGTTCGTTGAATTTTTCAAGCTGCGAATCAATGATGTGGACTTCCAGAGAGATTCTGCATCCTACTTTGGCGTAATTCTTTATGAGAATGCACCAACTGCTCATAGCTTTCAGCTTTGTGAACACCTAGGAAGCCGAGAACAACTGCAACGAAATTGCTCCAAGCCGTTCTTTCCGTCCTGTTGAATAGCTTTCCGAAATCTGCACATTTCGAGATTCTCTCAATCTGTGGTCCGACGAATATACCACCCCTGACCCTAGCCTCGGACAGAGTCGTTACCATAGACAGTATAACGAAACCATAAGGGGGGGGACTACATTTGAGTGCAACTTCGAGAGAGTGATTCACAGTACAATCGTAAATCTAACAAATCTACAGATTTCTGAACCTTGTTGAGTCCTTTCCGACTTTTTTTGTCTATTGCTTGTGCATATTTTGTTTTTACCTGTTCATAATGCCGAGAATGAATAAAAGTCTTTCTATTTTCACAAAAAACGGGGTTTCTTCGTGCTGTTGTAGTGTAAGCGAAGTTTGTTCTCGATGAACTCATTTTTTCACATACTTTGGACATAAGCTATTAAAATATAACACTTAGAAGCCAGGAACGAAAATCTTGTTACATAGTGTAATCTACAAGCAATAAATAATTACGTACATTAATATTTGAGAAATTAATAACCAATAATAATAACCTACATAGGCGAATAAAAAGACGAAAAATAAACAATAAAAATAAATAAATAATTAAGGAATTAAACTACTAGATAATTATTTAATTAATTAAATAAATAAACAAATAAATAAATAAATAAATGTGCCGGTTTTCAAGGTCATCTGTGTTTTGAAAGACTCAAACCATTGTCTTGCCCATAAGTAAAGAATGTAAAGAAACGGAATTCCCGCAGTTCCTTCGCGTGCGGGTGCGGAGTGGGGGCTAGAGAAACAGCGAAAGAGCGGAGGGCAAACGGAGGGAGCAGCATCGCGTACCCACCTCTAACTAGGGCTTGCGTTACATTTCCGGTGGGCTTTTATAAAACCATGTGTTGACAATTCTAGGTATGGGACACAACATTGATAATTCGTTTTCCAAATCCCCTAAATGCCTCAGAGATTCACAGGAGATTTCCAAAAGTGGGAATTTTCATAGCTTTGCGCAGATGAAGGGGTACACGAATGGCAATTTTCAGGATGTTCAAAAAAATTGCCTCGGATTGGGCTCAAAACTTGTTTCTAGGGGTTGATCTTGGTGCTGGCCACCAATCTGATGCTTATTTGTCAATATTTGAAAAATTACATTTGATTTGGTCCGACGCTTCAAAACTCACGAAAAAAACGACGATTTCGAGAATGCTACTATGAAATCGCTTCAAAACTTGTACATAGGGACTATTCGGTCTGCCTAACACGAAGCTGCAACCCGTTTATAGATTTTCGATAGATAACGGTAGATTACGGTGGGTATACGGTAGCTCGGACAAAATCACAGATTTGACTCAAAATTTCACTGTGGGTGTTATTTGGAATGCTGAACACGAATTTGAGGTCCGTTTTTTGATTTTCAAAAGTTTAAGGTAAGTAACGCCAATTAAACGGCATTTTGCCTACCGCAACCCTGAGTCAAGCGAAGGATAGACCTCAGATTCGGGTTCAGCCCCCTGAATAACCCCCAGATGCAAGTTTTGAGCCAAATCCGAATTTTTTTAACAGCCCAAAACTTCCCTGATGGGTACACTTTTTTTGAAGCAATAAAAATGTCGGTTTTTTAATCCCCGCAGCCATTTCGCCAATTTCAAGCACGGATTATTTATTTACTGTCACAGACCTACAGCAACGACAACATGGTTTTCCAAATCTCCACGGGAAGTTCAAAGCAGTCCCTACTAGGGACTCCCTAGTGAGAATTTTGGCTGAGAATAAGCCGAGCTGGTATGCTATTTCTCGGCTGTTTTGCGATCAGCATTATTTGGTGTCTGCTTCTCGGCTATTTGGCGGTAGCCAGTAATTTCCCGTCTACTTCTCAGCTACCGGAATTTGCGGCTTTTTCTCGGCTATTTTTTGAGAAAAGCTCTCAGAGACGCAGGCCAGACGAGAAATGGAAATTTAAATTTTTGTAGAGGATTGCTGCCTCGGTGAAAACCGCTCGCAGCATGCACGCTTGTGGCGTCTTCCACTGATGTCGACTGGTCGATGGCGCGGCAAACGAGCGGACTTGTAGAGGTAATTACGCACGGACGCCCCCATATGTCAATTTTTCTTATTACTTCATAACTGCTTGTGTTGTTCTTCAGAAGTGGAGGTAGAAGCAAATACACTTCATCTCGAAGTCGTTTAGTTTGCGCATCTTGCAGACCTACGCGCGCAGCACGCGACGCACGATTCCGTATCGTAAGATTTAAAAACAGAACTTATCTGCCTGTTGTAGCAAATATTCACCGAACAGTTTCGGGAACAGACGTAGAACACGACCCCCCTCCCCCCCAAAAAAAAGCTTAACAAAATCGACCTCATTGGCGGAGGGAGAGGGGGTGGAAGCTGCGTGAGGAGGCTCGTGCGAAGTCGTGCGTAGCGTGATGCGAGCTTGTGCGCCAAATGGCAGAAACTAAATCTGACTGCGAAATGGACCGTATGTACTACTGCTTACTGGTTAACACCTGATCTGTGACAAATATTCGAATACTCTTCGAGCACGCTCGGGCTCTCGGATGTTTTCGATTCATTGAAGAAAAAAGGATTTTCTGTTCTACAAATAGTCTATTTTATTCGCGAATTAAAGATATTCTATTTTTCGACTGCTTGATTAATTCGGTTTCGCAAACATTCGATTTATTGAGAATTTCATACACACTCGAGATTTGCTATATGTGTTAGATTTTTTCACGAACTTGACTTAGTAGGTTTTTTGATTCTTCGACTTGTTTGGGAATTAAAACAGTGAGTACAAGCTGCAAAACCGCGAAATTCTCATGGTTCCTACGCGTGCTGGTGCGGAGCGGAGGTTAGAGACAGCGAGAGAGTGTAAGGCAGACGGAGGCTGTAGTATCGCGCGCGCCGCACATACAATGAGTGATGAGAAAAACGGTTTTTATAGAGGGTAATTGGTTTGTATTGCTCTGTAATGATTTATTAGGTACTTTGAATAATTTTCCTCGTATCGCTGACCAGCTCTGGAGTGTTTTTGCCCTACCTCCCAACTCGCTTACCACAATTGATTGTTGTTATTTTTTGGCATTACGAATATATTTTTATTGATCTGTGCGAGTCTGAAAGCGGTTGCAACTGCAAGTTCGTCTATCCTGAACTTCTTTACCTTTGCACTGGTAGCTACATATCCTCTGTTTCGGAAGCAAATTTAGTTGGTTCTTTCGCGTGTACAGTTGACCGCAATGTTAAAAGGACATGGTGCGGTTGCGGACTAGCACTAAAATTACGGTAGAATCTGGCAATTTGCCAGATTTCGTCATCGATCGGCGCCAACCGTCGTCTCTCTGCTCACGAGATTATCTGCTGTGGCGCCGATCGATGACGAAATCTGGCAAAGTGCCAGATTCTACAGTAGATTTAGTGCGAGGCCGCAACCGCACCATGTCCTTTTAACATTGCGGTCAACTGTATGTGTGGAGCGAAAACAGAGACAGCGAGAAAGTGTGGCGGAGAAGGAGACACAGCATATGCGCGCACGCGATCGACAGCAGTGAATTTCACTCCGAAATAGAGGATAAAAAGAGCCAGATGTTGCCTCAGGAGTCAGGTTGGATATGGCGAAGAGAAGCATCGTTGCTGCCCCTACTGTAGATCGTGAGATGGCTTCAGTAAAGTAAAGGCCAAAGGCGAAACGTACGATGTACTCTTCTCACGAACCTGAAGCCCAGCTTCAAAGGTATATCTGACGAAAAAAAAACGGCCAGGCCAAATCTTTGCGACTATAGCGACTGATAGAGACGACGAAAATGCTCATACAGTCGGCACGGACCACACTGATACTTTGCATTCCTTATGGTGCGTTAACGCACACTCAGTGAACGTGTGTCACAACATATGCGCACCGGGCTTATGCCAACAAGGAACATGAGGTATCAGTTCGGTCCATGCCGACTGTAAATACTTAGCCATTCTTGGCTTATTCGAGTAATACCCACTCCAAATTTAAAGGAAAAAATCTCACTTGAAGAAGATGTGAATGTGATTTGTTGTTAATCATGTTTTCCTACGTTGTTTCTAGTATTTAAGCTCATAAGAGGAACTGAAACAATCCTAGGAGGGAGATACGAAGAATAAGTCGCGTAAGGACAGAACTTGATCAGACGGAAAACTGAAGAAGGAAAAAGAAGCCGCGAACATATCAAAGGGGAGTCGAAGAGGGAATCGATAAGAATCCAGAGAAAAGAAGAGAAGAAATAGCTGAGGGAAAGAAGATAAAGAAAACGAGGAGAGCAAGAAGAAACTAGCCTAAAATACTACCCTTAATTCCCAGCAGTGAAAGCCAAGAGCGTTGCCGCGCCCCACGATGAACATGCGCACGCATGCGGTTCGGCAACGTTCAAATTTCAATTAATTCTCATTTCATCAATTTCGCAACAAAAGTGATCGGCCTTGCTTTTGGTCTGTCTCTGGGGGGTTCGCTCTCATTGCTTGTAATCGCAAAATAGTTCATGAGGTGCTCTCTCTCTTCTCCCGAGAAACAGGCATCTACAAGAAAAGGCAAATACCCTTTTGAGGTCTGGACTCCGGAAAGTGGCCGTATTCTATCGTCGAGAACTCTGCCCCGCAGCAAGCTGAAGCCCCAGATGCTCCCCTTGGAGGTTACGGCTGTAATAAAGGTTCATCTGTTTCTTTTTCCAATTTACGCCAAGACAAGTTGGTGGAAATGTCGATAGATATGATTTCAGACGGACACCGCGAACACGGCCTCGGTGTCATCGAAAATTTAAACGTGCTCAAATGGAATACAGTGCACGCATCCAGAAAGTTTTTATCATGAGGACCCTACCCTCTATAAAACGGCGTAATTCACCTCATTCGAGGCGCGAGCGGAGCGCGCGACGCCTCAGCCTCCGTCTGCCCTCCGCTCTCTCACTGTCTCTAACCTCCGTTCCGCGCCAGCTTGCGTGGGAACCATGTGAATTTCGCCGTTTCATTGCCTATACGTAAGCTCCGCCAATGTCTATTGACGCTTGGCAGTTGCTCTCGATACCCCTTACTCTTTGGAACGCTCACGGAAATCTATTATGATATTTAGGCAATGATCTATCCGTCATTGACTCAATGCCTCATTTGTCATTTGTGTGGTTCCGTAGATATTATATTACAGGTATAATAAGGGTGTTCAGAATTACACACTCTTTTCATTTGAAAAAGTTCGAATGCAAAAACTTTTTTTTCTGAAAGTTTTCTGTTTTCTGAAATTTTTTGAACAATTTCCGTACACCCCTGTTAGGCATCCTATTCGAACAAGGAGCCACGACAGATGGATTCAATCAAAAGACCATATTGGACAGGATGGGCTTGTTGTATCAAGCAGTAGTTCGCTCTCAGTAGAGCAGTGGACACCTGACGAAAGCCGTGAAGGCAGGAATGCCAGCACCGAGACCAGAGTCCAAAAAGTTTCAGAAAGGGGCGCCAGTTGTAGAAAACGCTGAAATTGAGGAACTGCAGTACGTCGCAAATTGGATTACCATTGGAAAATTGGAAGAATAAGTCGCCAGAACGAAGGAAGTTGTCAAAGGAATAGACGCCGTGGGCCAACCAAAAGTACTCTTTCTTATAGTTAGGGTGTTTCTTGGCCATCGTGCGACATTTGTTACGGCTTTTTTCTTCCAAGCATTGCTGGATTACGGAGTTGAGAAGCGACCGATCGCGAAACGAATTCGGCAATGCATTAGACATTTCACTTGACATCTGCGTAAAATAGACCAAATTACAAAGGAGTTTGAAGGAATCCGAAAAAAAACTTTAATGATGCAGTTTTTGATGGCTGTGGACGAGGAAATTTGGCTACGATAAATCAGGTAGCGGTGCTGAAAATTTGAAAGAAATATGCGCTGTGTTCCAATCACCACAGAAATATTACCGTGTCATCATTCTGGATTTCAGTAGCGATTCGGTGGCCATGCAGTGACGTACTTGCAGACATTTCAAAATCTCCTCTTAAAATGTCTTAAGCTCAGGGAATCTCGTCTTGAATATTAATTTCTTTTTCTCTAAGGTTACCTAGAAAGTATGCATACTCCGCAAGATCCAAGTAGTTGGAGTTGACAGGTAATACTTCAATCATAATTAAACTTTTCTCATGTTATCTGCCTTTTTACATCTTCTTTGAGTGTTTATTTACTACGCTACACCTTTCTTTAGTTTTCATAGTTTCAGGGCAGAAAAAATGTTGACCGTGCTCCGAACTTTTGTCCGCTTCTTAAGAAGTGCTCCAAAAATTCGATTTTTATAGGAATAGCGGAAGACCAAGTCGTCCCAACGGTGGTGGTTCTCAAAGGGATGAACGACCAAGGCCAGCCAAAATTACTCTTTCTTATAGTAAATATGTTTCTTGGCCCAAGATCTGGGAATGTCGAATGGGCCCTCCTGGTGGGTTTATGCACTGTGGATGCTAAGCGTTGCAATGTTTTTCCTCCTGGTTGGCAGGAAGGTGAGCTTCTTTTTTCTTTTCCATTTTTGTTTTATTCATAAATTCCAATGACTCGCTTTAAGTCGTCGAGCCCACCACGGTGGGGGAACCCACCTCGAGGGCGCTACCCCTCCTGCCTTCGTCGTGGGCAAAATATGGTGTGAAAGCAATGGAAAATGGAGAGGGGACTGCATCATGCAAACTGGAGGGGTAGGGAGTGTTCACAAAGCGACGACCGTGCCTTATGGGTTCTTGGAAGTTGCGGAAACGCTGGGTCGTAAATTGAGACTTAGCCACAATCGTCGATCACCACGTCCACTCTGGCCTATGAGCCATTGTCGAGGGAGCAGACCCGCGACGTCTATACTCGTGATCTCTGGAGATCTAGGAATGACGACTGGGTCCGTGTTGGGTGTTTGCAAGGTTGATGCCATGTTCTTTTCAATGGTTCGGCAATAATGTTAGTTTCTCTTTTCCCTTTACATTTTTGTTCTATTCAGAAATTCCAATGACTCATTTTCAGTTGGAGAGACCGACACCCTGCCTTCGTCGTGGACCAGTGGATAGAGTGTAGGCGATGTATAATGGAGGGGGGACTGATGGCGAAGGTATGGAGGCTGTGGAGATGACGGAGGAGCCGTAGTGTTTGGGTTGGACTCGCCTGTATTCATCGTTGGACTAATCTTTGCTCCCCCCAATTTCTGGAGCGTGACCGATTGAACCGCGAGCTCACATTCCTGCCCACCAAGGGAATGCCACGGTTATCTCATGAGGAGCGCCTACGGAAGCTTGGTGCCCACACTTTGGGATTCCGGAGACGTCTTGCTGACAGTGTTTTTGAGTATAATATGGTTGTTGGGGGAACCGACATAAAATTATACCATATTTTCGAGAGACCACCAATGTTGAGGATTATTAGGGAGAATCCTCACAGAATTGAACCGGGAAGAGTGAAATCGGCTGCTTTTGTGGGCTTGTTCCTTGTAAGGTTGGCGCATAATTGAAATAAGATTGATGTCAAGTTTCTCACGTGAAAGCGATCGATTTCGTTCCAGGCTCACATACTGGCTTACTTGCAGGAGCTTTCAGAATGAGACGAGTCGTTCAACTATAATTCTTTATGGCGCAAACTGTTGATTTTTTTTGTAGCTTACTTGGCTGAAATTTTTTTTGTCATTTTCTATCAATTGTTTTATCATCGCTTCCTGCTTGTTTCCTAATGTGACTTTGCTTCTTATTTATGTTTGTTTAGCTACCGCATCGAGAATATCCTTATCCCCGTTCTACTCGACATGCTGGCACTTGGCAAGATTGGCGGACCAACTAAGAGTTCCAGCGCCGCACCTCACGGGCTCGCAGTGTTGGGGGCAGGGATGTGCGGCAATTGCCTCAGCTGTGCTTGTTTTCAAAGCCTAGATTTTTAACGACTAACGACTAACGAGGGTTTTGGCCGGTTGAACGACTAACGACTAACGAATTACAAAATTTCTATTACGCACATCCCTGGTAGGCAAACAGATCTAAATCAGAAAACACTTGTGGTTTGTATGCCCTTCGTCTTTTTGAAGTTGCATTATGAAAATCCTCTCAATCTTCAGTTTTGAATTGTTTTTCTGGTAAGGGTCTCTAATTGAAGTGAATCTTTATTTTCCGTCAACCTGAGTATCTGTCAATAATAACTCTGCATGTTTATAGTACTGTTTTTCGTAAACGCAATAAGACCGTATTCTTGTGCGTGTCCAATGAATCCACGACTATTGAATGAGGTATCATCCTAGTTGAAAGGCTACATATTGTCATTTTAGCAGCTGTCTGCTCAGCCTAACGGTGGTTTAATACTTGATGTGCAGGTGGATTCGCTCAAAAAGATTCCGAGGTGAACAGTTCTCAAATCAAAGATGAGCAGCAGTAGAAGACTGGGTGATCACCTGTAAAATATCACGTTAATAGTTGGAGTATAAAGCGTGGACGACACGTCAATAACAGCAATCAGTCAATAGCGTGACAATATTGCATTAGTGGTGCGAGTATAACGACGTCAACACCGCGACAGTAGCGGGAATAGTGCGGTAATAGCACAAAATTAGGGCCGTAATAGCACATCAAAATCATAAACACTTTGGCCACATCTCTTTATTTTTCTCCTGTTGTCAACAAGCATAGATGATCTAAAAGAGACGGAAACGGACCCGATCGTGTAGGTCAGTGTCAAAGTGAATGAGAAAGGTGCATAGTCAGTGTCTATGAAGTATCAGTAAGCCGCGCTCAGCAATCGGGCGCGAAGTCATTCCATCAGTAGCCATCTTCCCTTCTTTTCCCGACAAGCAGCGCCGCGGCTTCCCTCCATCTATTGATTGACGATATATTTGCTTCGCTATGGTCTGCGTCGGCTGTTCAGCGTGAGAACAATTTCTCGTTTGTTTTTCAATCAAACAACTTGAAGGTGTCATAAGTCTGAAATCCGATTCTTGAGGTTAAGTGCCAATGTGCTGAGGAATGTGAGCTATTGCCATACTTTACTTCTTCAAGTTTTTCTGTGAAGTTCTGTGAGGAAGGGTTTTCACGTGCGAGGAGTGAGTGGTGACCAGGGGTGTGCGGCAAAGGAAATTGAAATTTCGGCAAACGGCAACGGCAAACCCCAAAAATGACCGGCAAACGGCAAAACGGCAAAATCTGTTTTGTGCTATAAACACCAACATTTGTTTGGTCATGTGGTATTCCATGCAATATCTGCCAAGTATTATGTGCCTGGCGTTTCACTAGCCTTTACAGAAAGGAAAAATCCCATATATCAAAGCTACTCGAAAGCCTCAGGTGATCAGAAAACGCCAGTAGCGTTGTTATGTATGTGATCTGTATAGGAGTCCCTCACAAGTTCAAAAAGGCTTCGGCCTATCCCTCGACGGAGAAAATTCTATTGATTTCCTTACCCCTAATCGAAGTTTCCGTAGAAATCAGTGCTAGAGATCCTAAGGTTGGGCGTCTTGTTTGAGCAGTGCAAAGTGTGATTGACCCGCAAAAGATTTACCTACTCTGAAAGGGGATTGCAGTCAGCGCGACCCAGCCTAGTCAATCCGGAGGCGGGCAGCTAACTCAAGATTTTTATTCCTCTCACTTCAAACTATGATTGAATGGTTTCCCTTGTGAGGCTACAGGAGTGGAGTGAGACTAGTTTAGCTGAATGCAGTGTTCACGATAAAAGCAGCTTTCGATTTCTCCCCGGAAATCAAGAGCTCTGAGAGGCACGTTGATCGAACACACAGAAGGAAAGACATCTAGTGAGAGTTTGACGGGTACGACGCGCGCGACGGAAAGCCGCTGCACTCACGTCTGGAGCGCCGCGTACAGTCAGTCCGGCGAGAGCAGTCCGGCGTTTAGTCAGCTGGACTGCTCTTGGACGCTTCCCTTTCTGTGTATTCGCCTGCTTGCCGGCACAAGGCCCATTACAACAATGTCGGCTAAAAGCGAGCGATAAATCGCTCTACACGGTTCCAAACTTGAATTTGGTGTGCTCGCCCCACCCACTTCCCCTGTGGCTTCCGAGGGAGTAGGTGCGCGGGGGGGGGGGGGGCACACCATGTTCAAGTTTCGGGCCGTCTATTGCTAGTGGTTGCTCGTTTGAAGACGGTTTTCGACATTGTTGTTGCAATGGACCTTGAATCTTTCGACTTCTAATGGAACGTTAAATGCGGTTTCAATCGTTGCCTTTTAAGATTTTTCATCTTTTCTTCTTTACATGATTCTTAACAAATTCAGCTCTGCCATTGAGTCAACCCTTCGTTTTAGCTCATGATATCGAAATCGGAAATATGATTGATCACCGCCCTGATGACCGCTGTGAACATTGTTCAATTTCGAAAAAAGCCGGATAAAGTATATGCAGCATTGAATAGCTTCCTGTCCTAATTCATACCATCAGCGCACAAAGCGGCGATAAGCTGACTGATCTACACGAGCTCTCAACGGCTTCACATGTCTGAAAAAAGACTGCTTTTACGCGACAACTTTGATACCACTTGGTTTTGAAATCGTGGAGCTTGCAGGAATCGGTATGCTCAAGGAAAAGAGATTTTTTTTTGCAATTTCGGCATTCCTAAGTGGCCAAGGATTTGATGGTTGGGAAAAGACATTATGAGGCTCGCAAACAATTTAGAACTTGAACGAGCTCGTCTGATTACCTCATCGGGATTTTTTCATCAGTTTATTTTGATTCACTGTGAAGTGGGCGAGAACTAAAGAAAGTGAAAGGGAATGGTTTCTTCAAATAATAGTACATATTGAAAGCAGGAATCGATCTGTTGGAGAAAAAATTGGCTCTAATTTGGGGTTTGGTTGTCATAGTACGGAGCATCAGGCATTCTCTTCTAGTTCTGGAGGATGTGAGATCGAAAAATTTGCTTGAAAATACGGGAGTTTTACCGGTTAGGATTTCAAAGGCCATGACCGAGTCAAACTTAGCTCTTCTTCTGAGAAAAGTCGGGAGACCTAGTCAAACTCTTCTGTCATTTACCGATATAATGAGTACAGTTACACATTACATGAGCTGGAACTAGTAGCTGAAACTAGTCAAATAATTATTGGTAGCTTCGAATCGCTGACCAATACAGAAACGATGGTGAGGACAAATCTTGTAGTTTTAACGCATTTTTTGCCGAAAATTTGCCGTTTTAAACGTAAATTTCGGCAAACGGCAACGGCAACGGCAAACCCCAAAAATGGCCGGCAAACGGCAAACGGCAATTGCCGCACACCCCTGGTGGTGACTATGTTAGCAAACGCAAACGATATCGATGTTTGGTATCATTCAGTTATGATAAGCACAGTATGTGTTTCAGATACTTAAATCTTTTTTGATACAAATGGGCACTGTAAAAATATTGTGTTTTGAATTGTCGTTCCGTGCGAATTTACACAGAGCGTTTGCTACATCGAGAAGAATAGAACCTGTTCCTAGGGCAACTTTCAGAATGAAAATCACGTATCGCGACCACGTGAATGTCATGATTTCTCTAAATGTCGCGTCTGATTGCAATGGGTCGCGCTCACCAGATGGACTCGAATCAGTCGGGATGAATGAATAAAAGAAAACCAATGCACCGAAACAAGCCAACGCGTGAAATCGTAAGTTAACACCGCATTAACTCCAGTCGAAAAGGATTGTGGACTACCTCTCGTTGGACCGATAGGAGGAGAGCGAATCGCCCCCTAACAAAATTAATCCAGATTTTTCTCTATATACCTCTTCCACCTTTGCCGAGAGCTGAGGACTTCAGCAAAATCTGACAAACACCAACCCCCCATGGAATTTTTAGAGGGTGTTTTTAAATTTTTCTCCGGATTTTGCTAAAAGAAATGTACGTAGGGGTACATTACGTAGGGGTGTGTAGAAACGCCTACAGTAAACCTCAAAATTTTGACAAGCGAACCCCAGATTCGTGATCAGCACCCCAAATAACCCCCAGAGCGAAATTTTAGTGAAATCTGGATTATTTTTCTAAAACGCTTCGAGAGCCCTCTAATTGGTATAAATAAACGCCCAAACGAAAATCCGTGCAAGTCCAAAGCGCTTTTAGTCTGCGCAAAGTTTGGAAAATGCTTCTTCACCAAAACTTTGCTTAGTGGGGTAGTTTTGTGCGCTGAACACAATTATGAGGCCCGTGTCCGGAATTTTGTTTAAAAAAAGCGCTTTTTGGAGGGTACAATAGGTACGAAAATCGGAGAAAAAATGCCTATATATTTTTTCAGAGCGGGTCTAGGCAGCTGCGATGGGCATATTCGGACTTTTCGTCCGAAAATAGTTCTAGAAAACTACATTTCATTTGGAATGGTCACTATGACTTGTTGTGGTTCCCTTGTAAGCTTCACAGAATGTCTTTCACAAAACCAAGAGCTCTTCAGACGTTTGTCAACCGCTAGCGAGCTAAGTGGTCGTCAACATCTCAAATGTCCAATTAGCAGAAAAAATGGTTTGAGGGCCTTCTAGTGTCATCTACTCTCTCATGGAGCGTAGCTCAGCGATTTTGTCAAGTAGACTGACATAGCCGAAAAAAAGCGAAGCCGCTTCTGTAGAGGAAGAAAAGGAGAATGCCTGTTCGAAAAAGTTGTGTTAGAAGGTCGTTTTTTTAGAAGGCCTTTTCAGCCTTGGTTTTCACTTCTAGAAGGCGGCAGTCGGGTAGAGGGTGCATCTACTGGATAGGTATCGAATACTAGATAAGCTGGAATGAATTCTGCTCCGAAATAGAGTATACCCTCTATAAAACGTCGCAATTCACATCATTCGAGGCGCGAGCGGTGCGCGCGACGCCTCAGTCTCCGTCTTCCCCCCGCTCTCTCACTGTCTCTAACCTTCGCTGCACACCAGCACGCGCAGGAACCATGTGAATTTCGCCGTTTTATAGCCTGTATATGGCTGCTTCTTGACGACATCAGGTGCCGCCTGATCGTTCTCTATTGTGTACTGGGAATCAATCTGAGACCACCTAGGGGTGCATTCCCAGCCAGTTATTGTTGAATTTCAGTTCCGTCATATTGATCTTTGCTCAGGAATTGAGATGTCTGTCATAGTGTTTGACTGGCAACTTCATAAGTCATAGGCCGGCAAATGTTTTTGTTTGTTCAGACTAAGTGATGGTGATTTGCATGTGAATGTGCCGTAATAACAGCAGGGTGTTTTGACGGGAAGAGAAACACCCTGATACCACACATTCATGCGTACGATGCGGAAGTTTGGCCGTCTGGGGAACCCCGTCCTATTGGCAGTCACCATTCACGACAACAGCGCCGTGCAACGACGAACCCAGACTGAAACTGAAGCCGTAATCGGGACACGAGTTGTGGGTAGCAGAAAACATTTGCAGGGATGACCTTTGTGCGGTGCACTTTAGGTGCAAAGGGACGAGAGTAGTGGTCTCAGAACGCATTGATACGAACGATTCCTCAAGATGAAGTATCAAGGGCGCTCCCGATAAAAACTATGGTGGTCTGATCTTGCGGACAGGAAAAACTTTGGGGAAAAACTGGACCGGGGTCTAAAGAATTCATCTCGAGGTTAGCCCTGTCCAGCGCGATCGAGCACTGAAATATTTACTGAAAAAGTGGGCACCCTGCTGAATTTCACGTGTTTATAGTACGTTTCTCAAAACACCGTCATTCATGTGATGCTGAACAGTCCTCCATTTATTTCGGACTACAACAAGTGTGGCGATATGTGTTTACCTCCCAGGTTGTCCTTTTCTTGCGCGAACAGCTGAAATAGTGAGGGACGAATTCCTTTGGAATACATTTGCTTCAGATTTCAGCTATGCAGACTTTGCTTGTGAGCTTCAGGGAATGCTGGATCTCTGCTAGTGTTAGTTGCTGAACTCTGACCACATTGTAGGGCAATTTGAGTGAGTATAAAGGCACAGGACAAGCTGAAAATTATTTTCTAGATTTTACAGTTTTCTTAGAGAGAATCACTCGCTAATCACAATGAAGGGCATCTCTGGAATCCTTCAAAGTTCCTACACTTGGAGTTATTGCTGCTGAAATATGCCTATCTCTTGAAGAGGAAAATATGGCGAGCGATTAACCTGGCTATTCCTGTTTTTCTCTTCATTTGCACTCTGAGAAAATCGGTACCGCTGGTTTCGCGATAGCACCGCGATTCTCGCTGGAATCGCGATAGGGTATTGGCAGTT
Source organism: Aplectana chamaeleonis (assembly GCA_029168955.1). Lineage (NCBI taxonomy): Eukaryota > Metazoa > Nematoda > Chromadorea > Rhabditida > Cosmocercidae > Aplectana > Aplectana chamaeleonis. The sequence goes on along the minus strand of JAPDOI010001691.1, from coordinate 67,625 downwards.
GATTGGCGGCTCCGCGATCGTGGAAAAGTGGTGTGTGACGCAGTCGCCCCGCGATAGCCTTATGTCGGCTCCGCAGTCCGATAAAGAGGTAGCGTCAACAAGACGGCTCCTCGGTGAAACAGCGTCGGCACCGCGATGAGTGTGCAGGCTTTCAGTGTCCCGTCGGCTCCGCGTTCGACACACCTCCGAACTGGCGCACATCATTCATACTCCAGTATGGATCAAAGTTCCAACTAGACTTGCCGATTTCTATTCCGGTGCTCTCCCAATTCGTGTTTTTTATGTTATCCACATATTGACTATATCATACACCGCCTATGTAGTAAAATTGGCTTTATACTGAATTTCCATCTTAAGCATTAAGTCTTTTTTATGTTGCGACATTAAGTAATATAATGTTGATCGCCTGTTTGTGCTCATGCGTCTCCGCGTATTACGCTTTTTGTATTCTTCGAGATTTCGATTTCGAAACTGCAGCAACCACGATCTGAGAAACATTGCCGTTTGTTACATTTCATGATTTTTCGGGTGTTTTTCGGAGTCCACCTCAATTTCGGCATTCATCCCTTAAGTAGGGGGCCGAGTAGACATGGTCATTCGGCACTCATTTTTTAATAAACGAAAGAATATTACACTTTCAGCAAACAATTGCTCCCGAAAAATTGAAAATTTCAATGGCAACTTTCCGAAAGTTTCAAATGAACGAATCCTTAGAATATCGCCGTTTTGAAAGTTATGAAGGAGGGAGTGTAATTCAATTACCTCTTTTTAAATTGCCCGATCGAATGAGAATTCCAAATTAAAACTTTTCGAAAGTTCCGAATGAGTGAACTAATCTGAAAACCTTACTCTATCCGTCTGGTATTTATATTCGGAAAAGCACTCGGCCTATTCGATTCGACTTTTCAAATATTGCATAGATACATATTTCTGCACATTTCTTTTCAACGGCAGAATATTCTAAGCCCGTGACCCGAAATGAGCGAATAGTTTTTTTAGAAGTTTTTTTTTACAATAATCGAATTATTTGGACAAGGACAACCGAACACTTAAATGTTTCTAAATGATTCCTTAAGGATTCAGCGGGTATTTGGATTTCATAAATTAATCGAATCCTCGAGAAATCCGACAATTTTAGTTCCCAGATGAATATAATATTCGAGTACTCGCGTATAAAACGAATAACGGGATTATTGTTGGACAAATTATCCGAACCCAATTCTAATACGCTGTGTTTTTGACGATTGCTCACAAAAAAATCGCTTCATCCGAGTTACAGACTTTGTTTTCATTTTTTGTTGTTTCTAAAGCCGTGCTTTTTTCGAACGGTCGACTGGTCGAATTACTCGAAAACCACACTTTCTTACGTTCTCGGTCTTCGCTGGGGAATATAAAGACGCTTTCGGAAATAACATCGAGTGTTTTTTTTTCTAAACCGGCACGTGACTCACTCTCAAACAAGGCATATAGACGTGCCGATGGACACATCACTCATAGCTGCTTCAAAATTGAAAGCGCGTTTCCCGTGTTGATTGTGTTAAGGCTAACTTTAAAAAAATATCTTGTTCAAGAGTAAGCAATGTGTCTCCCAAAAAGGGCTCTTGATGCTGATTTCAGATATCTCTTTATATCAACGAATGGTCTCTTTTGAACAGAGTGTTGACAAAGAAGCTTAAAGGCAGTGTTCATGATGAAAAACGTTTTTCTGTTTTTCCGCCTATCTTGAAAACGGCCCCGTGCTGATTCCAATGGTGTCTCTGAAATCATACAAGACCTTCTGTGAACGCAGGTATGGTCCCTCAAAGATTGAGCTTTGGAAACATGGTGGACGAGTTGTCCGAGGGTTGTAACTTCCGTCTTTTGCAGCCGATCTATGCGAGCTGACCTGAGTAAAGAGAGAAGCTGAGAATGAAGGGAAGAACGGGGCTAATCATTGAAAATCAACGCTCATCTCACGATCTCGAGCATTCATTTGTTCACGTTGGTGGGCGTGTGATGCGCTTTTGGGGTTTTCAATGCGCTCGAAGTTGCAACTTCGGGCTCTTTTGAGGCTCTTCCTGGCTCGTTTTCATGCGTTCTTTCGACGTTAACGTTACAGAGTGTCCCTCCACTACCCAATCGTAGTGGAATTTCGAAAACTTTTTTCATCGTGAACACTGCCTTTAAAGCTCCTTTTTGTGCTTGAAACGCAAATGATATCAGCTGTATTGCACTTCATCCTGGCATCGCACCCGTAAATGGCGAACACTTCTCTAAATGTTGTGACGTCTTGGAACAAAATGATTCAGAGGCTTGAACTCTGACATAGCAGCGAAAACCATCACGGTTAAAATTTGTAGTCATATGCATAGCGTTAAAGGCAGTGGTCACAATAAAACCGTTGTCGAAAAAACTATAAAAAATCAGCTTAGACCGAAAACAGCTGAAAAATAATGAAGGAAGCGCGATGGAAAAAGGGGCTAGATTTAGAGTTTCTAGGGCCCAAAGATGTCAGTTCGTGCACACGTGCACAGCGCCGACCGAAAAGATCGCAGTCTCATGCCGAGCAGTCAAAAATCATCGACATTCAGAGGAACAAATAAATGCAAATTTACCTGATAAGAACAGTTGAGCAATGAAAGAAAGCACTCCAATTAACGTTTTTCACTAGATGTGTATATAAATCCGAAGGTTCATTGATTGAAATTCAATTTCAATTCAGCTGATGTTCTTGATATAAGAGGTCATCGATGCCGATGATGTGGAGTGGGCTCGTCCACCATCAAAAGACCAGAATGTTTAGGCTTCAAATTTGGTCCAAAACAGCGGTTTTTTCGCGATTTTTTTATTGGTCGTACTACTCTACACGCAGAATAGGGTCTAGAGAGAGAAAAAAGAGAATCATATTTAATCGCGACCACTGCCTTTAACGGTTCTCGTAATATTCTGTCTAATTTTCAACGCAGCTGTCATGAAGACTACATAAACTGAATTATTGCCCGATTAAAATGGGTGAGGACTTCTGCAATCAAGTATCAAAGCTAGATGTTTGCAATTTCTGTTTGATTAGCCTTAAATTTTATTTAAAGGCATCGTTCGCGCTAAAAACCAACTTCCATTTTTCAGGCTCAATTTCATGAATGAGCTCGGTAGACCACACTGGTAAACTTTGGCGCGTCAAAAACGTAGGGTAATCAGGTTGAAAGGGATTAAAGATGAGAATCCGCCACCAGTTCTCACCAGTCATCTAGCACTTTTTCATGGGATGCTGATGCGACCGCCAACAGCATAAAAAACAGATACAGCACAAGCCGCAGAAAATCTTCGAAAATGACCGTGACGAAGCTTCCAAACGCAAATAAACTTCAAAAACGGTTTTTGCGCGAAATTCAAATTCAGATTTACAATGCGTTCCGATTGGCTTTTCTTTACAAACAAAGGTTTTTCATGGGGCCCTTCGACATTTTCATTCGCTAGAGAAGCCAAGCTACAGAAAAACATGAGAGAATAATATACGGTTTTCTGCGCGTACGATGCCTTTAAATTACGTTCTGGCGAATTCCGCATTCGTATGGGTCTGAAAAGCTAAACTATCAAATCGTTCGAGTACCATTCCAAAGCAAAGGATTCCGAAGAAAGCGCAAGATGGGTGACAGGCAAAGGCTGGAAAGCTGTATCATCAGCTGCATCGGTGTGTTGCTCAACAAACAACTATTCGATATCCCTTATTACGGGGGGGGGCAATTATATTTGGCTCACCTCGGAGGCTTCGCAGCGAGGTCGCATAGGTGTCTTGAAAAATACCTACGCGGTGTCAACGCTCAGCCGACGCTCTGCTAAGTAGGCTCCGCAATCGGCTCTTCAACGAGCTGCGATTGCGGAGCCTACTTCGCTATCAGCGTGCAGGCAGGGCGATTTGTAGTGAAGGCACCGCAATGACCCCGTGTAGGTGCCTATAGGGCACCTACACGGCCGCAGTGCGGTGCCGTCATGACAGATTTTCTCAGAGCAGTTGCTGCACAAAAGCGATCAAAATGAAGGCAGAGTCCTGCCAGGAAGTGGAATTCAAAGACGCAGTCACAATTTAATCATTCATATAGCCGGTACTGAGTTCGAGAATGAAGAAAAAGGGCGTAGCTCGTGGTGGTGAACGAGGGGGTCGGGTCTGTGGTGGTCGGTTATTTAGAATAATCTCGCAGATTGCAAGTGTTATGCAGAAATGGTCTATGTACTAAACAACCATAAGACAATAACAACGTTTCGAGTGAGTGTGTACTCTGCCTTCATAGCGTCGTTTACACTTGTGCCACCGAGCGGTGCTGCGGACTGCAACCGCATAATATCGATTGCGCCGTTCCGCTTTACCAGAATTACAGAAGTGCGGCGTGCCGCGGCGGGAGTATAAACGAGGCTAAAGTTTTTAAAGCTATCTTTCTGTCTTCGTTAACTAAGTGATAATAGCTGGCACGTTTACTTTAGCCGGCACGAGGTTGTATGATGGTTGACTGATAGACTAAAGTTTCTGCGATCTCGCCCTCTTCGGAGTCTGAAAAAAAGTTGAATCTGCGTGTAAAAGTACTCGGCCGAATGTAGTTTTACCCTTCTAACACTCAAGACAAGATCTCCAAACAAATGGCTGATATAGATGAGACTGAGAGGCATACCTTCTCAAAGTTTGCGGAGCATCAGGCCATAAGTAGAAAACGACGGGGTACCGAGATTTCAGAAAGCGGTACTCATATCAGAAGGCTAATCTGATGTAGGGCTGCAGTTCCCGCGTAATTTCATATCCTCGTCCTCCCGGTTGACCTTGGGGTCTCTCTCAATGATCAAGAATGCTTCGAGCGCTTTTCGCGCACTTGTTGTGGCCTCTAGTGCCAGTATCTCCCTTCTCACCCCAAATCTTCCCTGTCATGGCAATTAACCCTAGCGTTGTGGTTACTCGCAACCTTTTCTTACTATTCAAGTGCTCTTTAATCCGCACTTGCAAGGGTAGGGCTGTTTCTCCGATATATTTCTGGCCACAGCTCTGGCATGTGATGAGATAACTAACACCGGAAGCAACGCAGTCTCCTTCTCTGCCTGCCGGGCAAAGGACGCACCATGGAGTGACGCATGTGCGGGCATATTGGCGATTTTCAACCAACTGCCATTTTGAATTGTTTGACGGTGTGGCCACCAAAGATACAGTATTTTCCAATCCCGAGCCTCGTAGACACTTTCGGAAAACGCTGGTCAAATCATCGTAGATGAACGGCATCATGACTTACTTGACTTAATCGGTTGGCTTTCACCTGACGCGGTCATTCTGCATCTTCACTGAGGTGTGCCGTTCTAGTAGTGAGTCGTCTCCATTTGTCACGGTCCTCAGCCACAATTTGAACACAATCCATCCATTGTTCGCTATTCCACTTCCTGCGAAGTGAAACACCGCGCCTGAATCGCCTTTCAAGCCGCATGATTTCAAATCCTTCTTCACCACATCTGTCCAAAACTTTTGCCTTCGTCCAGGCAGCCGTTCCCAGACAGGACTGGGAAGCATCCTTAGAGCGTGTTGAACAAGAAGATCTGAAAATATGCCCGAACAAACGAAGACGACCTTCGTTGCCGCTTGAGATGGCCTTGGGAGATGTTGGCACCTCCCTCCTGTCAAGCGTTGATGTAAGACGTCGATTTCGTCGTAGAGATCTTCGCTGTGGCACATCCACGGCCAGAAATATTCAAGCAAACATCTAAACAGCTTAGTCTCCGTGCAACACAATCTTCCCATCTGTATCTTAATGGCATCTTAAACTCGTATATTTGTGGGGAAGTTCCCGAAGACAATAGACCTGATTTGGTCGTTATCACTCGGTCGAGGGGAGGAGGTCGCCCCTATCCTCTCGTTCGAAACAGTCGATTCGGGGGGGGGGGGTGAGAACTAGGCAAGTTTGCTTTACGGTTGTTCCCATGGCCTCCACCCGAGCATGGTGAACAGGGATGTGGCTGTTTGCCGGCCGTTTTCGGACGATTTTTGTCGATTGTCGTTTTTTCCTCTTACTTTTCGACAAAATTCGGCAAAAAGTGCGCAGTAGATAACAAATGCCGCGATTGGGATGCGCATGGAAACCCGGTAAACCTTGCAGCCACAGACTCGAAAGTAGAGAGAGATTATACGTAAAGTGGAGTCCATCAAGATTGTCTCATTTACTTTTCAATGAGAAGTGGTCGATTGGAGATCAATTAACATGCAACTCATTGCAGCACAACCGCTCTCGCTCAATCGGTATCGAGAGTGCTGGTATGGAATTCATGCGCATTGATCCCCATCCGACCGCTTCTTATTGATAAGTAAATGAGACACTCTTGGTGGATCCCACTATACTTCAAAACTTCAAGCCAGTTGGTGTAATCTACCGAGAGGACACGTCAAAGCAATCGCTAATATTGTAGTGTCATGCTCGCGTGAGCCCTCTTGTCTGTAAGAGCACCGAATTCCCCACCCCCTCCGTGCTGAGGCTTGATAAATTAATGTAGGGTTCATCGGGAAAAGAATTAACACCTTGAACATTTTCAGGGGAGGGCACAAAGGGTTCAGAGCTCAATTTCTTTCAGATATTTTTCAAAACGCCGTGTAGACGATGTTGGACTCCATTGGCAAATAGTGGGCTTATGCACTTCACCGTCTTCTATTATGCTCACAGTTACGGTGAAAAACATGCAACCAAGTTGAAAGTTGGAGTTCTGAGTTGAAATGGTGGTGGGGGAGGTTGTACACGTAGTGGGGAACATCAGATTTGAATAATATCGCTGCTTGTTTATAAAGTTGGTTGACGGAGTCGACGGTGATCAGTTATGAATAAGGGATGGCGTGTAGTTAGGGAAGGAGGTGATTTGAGATAATCGCGGTTTTTCAGAAGTTGTATTTCTGAAAAGCTTCAAAAACTACCCAATTCCATGTATTTGAGTAGTTAGCGCGCAGTTCAGAATAATTTTAAAATGTCAGAGGGGGAGAGATGCCGAAGATGTAGCAGTTTCTCAGAAAGGTTTACAAGACTGTTCAAAAACGTGCGTTTTAGTTTCGTGCCGCGATAGTTCCGCGGTAGTACCGCAGCGGCTCTGCGATCATCAATGTGTCGATACAAATCTGTTATAGTGCCTTGAGCCTCGGCAACGCCATGACATTGATTTGATAGTGCCGATAGTAGTAGCTGGTGCGGTTCCGCGAGGATGCATCAGCGAGCCCACGTCGACTACGATGCACTGCAATGTGTGGTGCCGCCAGTTCAATCACCCAATTTTAATTACCCACGTCCCGTAACGTCTTGCCCACAGTAACGGGGATGCCATCTGTCCTTATCAGACAGAGGACCTAACAACCATAGGTGCGCATTTTGTTCGTATGCTTCGCCCAGTGGTAGTATGGCTCATAACTATATCATATGAGTTGCCCTCAGACGGTCCTATTTTTGTAAACGCGCGGCCACCGATCGCGGTGCCGCAGCGGCACATTCGCGTAACCGCTCTGGTGCCTGTAGGAGCCGGTATGGCTTTATCGCGGAACCGCAGCGGCAGTTTCTACCAGAGAAGCGACATGGCCGCCACAATCGTTAGAAAATAATCACTTAAAGTAAGGACACATTTGCCTCTTCCTTTTTTTTTGAACGAATTTCGAGTGCTCACCCTCTTAACTTTGATTGCGCAATACTCCGAATTTTGTGGGATGAATTTGAAACACTATGCAATTGAATGGCTACTACATATCCCAAAAATGGTTGACATTAGAGAACCTCGAAAAATTACTACTCTTTCACAACAACATTCCTATTACCAAGGTTCAATAAAATGCTCATGCCGGTGCTGTTTTTTATATCAGGTATTGTACCAATGTAAGAGGTTAAACTTCTCGTGGTATTATCGAAAAACCTTTTCTCCACGTTTGACTCTCGATGAACCTCGGCATCAGAATATAGCTGGTACTTTGATTTTAGCCGGCACGAGGTAGTATGATGTTTATTAGCAGACTAACGTTTCGGCGGTCTCGCCCTCTTCGGAGTCTGAAAAAGGTCGAATCTACGTGTAAAAATACTCGGTCAAACGTGGTTTACCCTACTAAAATTCAAGACAAAATTTCCAAACAAATAACCGAGACAGATGAGACTGAGTGGCATACCTTCTCAAAGTCTGTAGAGCATCAGGCCATCAGTAGAGCACGACGGGGTACCGAGATGTCAGAAAGCAGCACCCATATCAGAAGGCTAGTCTGATGTAGGGCTGCAGTTCCCGCGTGATATTTATACCCTCATCCTTCCGGTTGACCTTGGGGTCTCTCGCGTTGATCCAGAATGCCTCGAGCGCTTTTCGCGCACTTGTTTTGGCCTCCCGCGCTAGGTGTCTCCACTCGCCCCTCAAAATCGTCCCCGCCATGGCAATTAACCCTGTGGCAGCCCAGCGCTGTGCTAACTCGCGACCTTTCCTTCCCATCCAAGTGCTCTTTGATCCTCACATGCAGTGGGCGGGCTGTTTCGCCGATATATTCCTGGCCACAGCTCTGACATGTGATCAGATAAATAACCCCAGAAGCAATACAGTCTTGAATTTTAGTAGGGTAAACCACGTTTGACCGAGTATTTTTACACGTAGATTCGACCTTTTTCAGACTCCGAAGAGGGCGAGACCGCCGAAACGTTAGTCTGCTAATAAACATCATACTACCTCGTGCCGGCTAAAATCAAAGTACCAGAAAAACCTTTTGGTGTTATTGAACGTTATTGAACTAGAACAAAAATGGCGAGGTTCAAGGACAGTCGTGCGTACACTCTTAAAAAACCATTTCTAATCTGACTATTGAAGTACGAAATAAGCATGAGAAAAAAAGTATTTTTACTGATACTTTTAGACCATTTGTATCGTTTTTGTACAAGATTTTTTTTAATTTGCCGTTTGTCGATAGCCGATTGTCGGTCATCTTTGGACAAATTTTGTCGATATCCGTTTGCCGATTTTTCAAAATCATTTGCCGCTTATCCCTGATGGTGAACGCGAAAACAAAGCCGAAATGTATACGGTGATGCAAACTGGCTAGTCTGGAGGTGGTCTCACACTTCGCAAGTTGAGGGGCAGATTTGTCACTCAAGGAGTGTATAAGGTATCTCTGTCCGGATTTCAGGGGAGATAATAAGCTTCTGTGTAACCGATCGTCAGAGGTGAATATTTTTGTACCTATTCCAGTTTGCCAAGAACAGGAAACTGTTGAAAACAACGAGTTTCGGCAAGCTGATTTTTGATCAATGAATGAACAATGAGTGCTGGGTTGCGACAGCATGGGGAAGACGGGCGATCGGGAGAACAAAGGAAGACCTGCTGGCCGGAGGTTCCCTCCGCCTCCCGTCGGTTTGCGAAGTTCCCCAGTTGCGTCGAGGGAAGTCCTGTCGTCGTTCTCGGGAACATCCCCACCAATGCCTGAGAGTAATTTTGTCGCTTCGCAGTACGTTATGACATCTCGTGTATTTCATAGCCATTGAGAGCTACTATCTGGCAAGCCAGGCTTTTTTTCTCCTCACGCTCTTTTTTTCCCGAATATGCATTTATACCGGGATCTGTGAGTCCTTCGCTCAAAATGCCTTGCAGATGTTTTTCCTCGGATGCTATGTGCTTCAAAGATTTTCCGAGCATCTATGGATCAGTGCCCAAACTCGAGAATCCGCACTCATAAACAATATTAATTCGCTCCCGTATTGCATGCAATACTGCTACTCGAAAAACACGACCTGCTTCAAAATTTTCAACAAAATGTATAGAAAGTTCTGAGCTCCAGGGATCTTCAAATGCTCCTGGTACCTATCAAGACTGCTGGAACGTACCCATTACTTGAACGAGTGGCTACTACGTAGGTTACAGTACCAAAACTTGTCCGCGAAAACTAGATTTTCGGATTTCCCAAAATTTTTTGAAATCTAACATTTTTTACGAGGTCTTCATTACGCAACGGCCCAGCATCATGGTGGAGTAATACGGGTCACGCCATATCTGGATATAGTTGTTTTGTCAGTTGTGTACCGTTTTCACAACAACTCGTTCTTCGTGAATGGTTTGGGTTCTGAAAAAAGTATCGATAATGATTGATAAATATTAATTAACAGAAAAATCATCATCAGATAAGGTCAAATGTATAGCCTGTCGCTGTCATGAGCGACAGTCGTGAAATTCAGCACAAGTCGCGGCGGGACCAGCGTCGGGGCAACATGATTGGCCATCGTAGATGCAGTTGTCGCATGTCCGTCGCAGCGACGTGTCGCGAACATACTGCAAATATGCCGGAGACTGTTTCTGCCACTGTCGCTCGTCGCTATGTGGCGACAGGTTTGAGGCCTGGTGATACTTCCTGCGACGCGCGACAGCGACAGTGCTTATCACCCATATAGATTTCCGATCGATGTGACACTATGTCTGTATGACAGACACTATGTCGCGTCGCCCGTCGCGAGAAGTATGCACTAGGCCTAATGTGCACAGCGATGCGATGAAGTGTCGCAAAAGTATGCCATTCGCCTAAGGCTGCGTTCACAATACTTTAATTAGATATGAGGTTGGATGCCCTGCAGTCATTGCATAATGAAGATAAGGTAGTAATAGTCATTCTTCAGTTTCCGAAAAATGTGAAATTTTCCCCACCGAAAAATTTCCGCGAACCCGTTCTATGTAGTACGGAAACACAGTTTTACCGAAGTCAACTGTTCCGTATACTTGAGCAGCTCCGATGTATGGAACGATCCAAATGATTTTGATTCTTCTAAATTTTTTGCACAAGGGGCATTCAAAGATTTTTTTTTGCATTCAAAAATTGTACATATGTACATACATAAGGTGCGTCCGAATGAGAATGGCGGCCCATGCGGCCGGCGTCCTTGGCAGGCGACCGTCGCGTTCGCTGCTCTCGGACGAGCGTGCGAAACATCCCCACCGCTATCGACTACGAACGGGGCCGGCACCGGCTGGCAGCAAGCACTGCGCCGATCAGTCAGCTCTGCAGATGGTTGGAGAGGGGACGGCCGTCGTTGAAATCCAACACTCGTCCGAGGGCGGCACATGCAACGGCCGCCTGCCAAGCACGCCGGCCGCGTGGGCCGCCATTCTCATTCGGGCACACTTTATATCTCAGTTGGTTGAAGGGTCGCAGACCGACAAAGGAAAGTTCGCTAATATACACTTGGTGCAAAACTTTTGAGTGAACTTAGTGCGTAGAGTCTGTTCGAATAAAACTGTCCGCTCACGCGGTAAGCGTGCGTGCTGAGCGGCAGACGCGAAAGCATTAACCGGGCGAATCTTTCCACGGATGCAGATGTGTATGCGACTGGAATTGTGGCTTGTGGCCAAAGACTCAATGAACTCCTCAGGTACGGATCCTAAGGTGTTATGGACCAGAGGCCTAAGTGTGGCGGACGGCGACACCTTTATGCAATGTATGGGATACTTTCGCGATATAGTTGCGCACACTATATCACGCGAACGTTCCCTGTGTACACTCAAACGTCTGCTGGGTTCAGAAGAAGCAGGGGTACCAACGAGCCGGTACCAACAGACTTGTTTACACACCCCCACACGACTGGAATATTGTCTACAATTCGTCTTTGATTCCTACTATTTGATTTGCGAGTTCTAAAAATGCTTCCGCGATGGTTGCTCGACACGCACGCCGACCGCATGGGAGGGCAGGTTCATTCGGGGAAACTTTACTACGAAAAACAAAATCCTTCAACAACTTTCCACAATTTCTGGACCCAGAAAGCTCCTAATTAGACGCGTTTAACCACAGGCGCACAACTTCAACACTTTCTAGGTGAAAATGAAGGCTTTTCGATAAACTATAGATTCGAAGCGTTTAATTTTTACATTCCCGCGGTCTGGTTTTGCACGACACCTTGTGAATTTTTCGTTGGGGAGGACGAAATGGTCAATGAAAACGGTTCATTACATAACACAATGTCATCATCACTACATAATCCACCAATATTTACATAGATTACAACACAAATAGTCAACTTGAGCAAAATGCAATCATTTCTTTGGGTAACGACCTTGTTTCTCCTTAGTTTACCCGGTCAGTTTTGTTCATTAGGAGACTCCAACAGCTTTTTGAACTATAGGCTAACGAAGGTCCATGGATATGGGCGGGAAAGAGTCATGAGTGCAATAAAGTAAATGAATGAAAGATCGCGATGGAAAACTGAACATAACGCATAGTCCTTGCCTCCTAGGGTTGAACTATAAGGAGGCAAGAGTCAAGTTATCTTACCAGATGGGTTGTTTCGCTTCACTCAGCGGTTCAGAGTGTCGCGTTGTCGAGGAAGGCTCAGCTGGCACTGGTCTAGAGAACCTACAGTCAGCGCGGATCGCACTAATGAATTGCGTTCTTATTTTGCGTTGACACAAACTAGGTGCACGTATAATATAACTTATGCGTACCGAGTTGGCGCCAACGCACAACAAGGAACGCAATGTATCAGTGCGATCCGTGTCGACTGTACACACATACAAACCAAACGAACAGCATGCCATTTGGAGATGCATGTATACTGATGCATGAGTGAGTGAGCTCTTTTATGCATGAGTACCGATGGTTGATCAACGCCACGTCACAGTGCCTTTTCGAGATCTCCTCTGAACCAATGTCGTCTAAGCTAGTCATATGGCTTAGACACTGAATATTCGCCAGACTTCCTACACCACACAAAACATATCAGAATACACATCAATGCAAATATAGAAATGCCTAGAAGAAGACTGTAGATCAGTACAAGCGAATCGCGGTCTAATCGGCCATCTAGTGGTGGCCCCATGGTTGTATTCTCGGCGGAGGTGAAGGACATGTTGTTGTTCTCCAAGCCTACCGGCAAATTGGTATCTTCCGAAGCTCCGTTGTCCTTGAACTCATCTACGTCGTAAGCTCCTGTAAGCGGCGTCGCATAAGTATAGAAGAGTGGTATCTTTGAGCTACAACGGAACAGACGTATTGCCATTAGTATTGTGGAGGACCTAGGGATCGTTTTGTGCCTGCAACACTGTCCGAAACGGGCAAATGGTTCTGACAGAAAGTGCATTTGTGTCGTATGAGGATAAACTGTAGGGAAAACCTAACTACCAGCCACGATTTCCGTTATTCTATATTTCTCATGAACTAAGCAGCAAAACCACACATCTCAACCAACGCAGCACCGTCGAAGGCCCTTGGTACAAATTTGTTATAAAAATACTCTATAATTCTAGAAAACAGGCACCAGAAAGTGTAGAAACAGAATGATGCTGGGCTGTGTGACACAACCGATCTTTTCTTTAAAAAACTCCGATTCCCTGCTTTTCTACTATTGCGTTCATTCAAGAAAACATAAGAAACGAAATTGTCTTGGCACGTCCACTAGAATATCTGTTCGCCATTTTTAGGACATCGCCATCATTCTGCACTTCTTCAGCTAAAACAGCTAGTTAGGGCTGACCAGAGAACTTGATAATCTATGGAGTTCGTGCTGCATGGGCCATGCGAAACTTGTCCAACCTGCCGGATCCGGCCCAAAAGATCAGGCTATCCCCTCCAGAATTCCCATTTGAGAATGAAAGTAAGTCCTTGTGTAGATCTATGCCCCAATGCCCGCCGGGTCCACTCGGTGGTCCCAGGCGGAGCTTCCTCTTGGCTAAAACAAAAAATCTGGAAAAAAATTACACAAGCGCCCGTACACTGGAGGAGAAAGCCTATTGTGTTCAACCGTGTTGGACTGGCGCAGCAAGCTGGACTTTGTGGAACAATACAGTACAAACAACAATGTAGTACGAACTCCACAGATTATTAGGAAATGCAAAGGGACAACCTCTTGCCCTTCAAGAGGCGTCATCGACAGCAAATAGCCGCAGTTCGCTCTTAGGTCAGCCATCTGGGTTCGCTTGAATGGTTTTCCTGTTCTTTAGACTTCAACCCGATGTGAAATCTGCTTAGTACATCTGGGCATCGAGTCTACGCTCAAGGCAGACAAAAGAAGCCCGTGGCTAATCATGCTGTTCTGGCCCAATAGGGCAGATTGAAGACGGCGTGCATAAAAAGCTTGGCTGCATCTTGCCAAGCAGAGATTTCGACGCGGTTCTGGGCATGCCAACTCTAAAGGATATTACTTCGTCTTTTCTGACGGTTCTCACCGTAGAAGTATCGATGCGGAGGCAGAGGAACTACAATTTCTGCGAAGACGACCGCTATGTCGTGTAGCTCTACTACATAGGTCAGTTTCGAGACGTTTTGGCGATAGCTTCGAGGAATTCGGTATATTCTCATGAAGCCTTGTTCGCAGAGATTTCCGAGAGTGCTGCGTTGAATGGCGTTTGCTGTTTTATTGCTTAGCTCCCGCGAAATCCAAAAACACGAGTTTAATGGTAATCTTAGTGGTATTATCTGTGCTCCTAGATGTCATTTGTTTATTGACATTTTTTTTGGAGGAATTTTTAATAATATGTACTTTCAAGTCCGTTATTTTAGAACGGTATTCAGTGAAAAATTCGGAACAGTCTTCCCGGGTCTCTTTGGTAAAGAAGAAGAGTGCTTGAATATTGGGAACTATATATTGATTCAATACAGAAAAGGATTTCGCTAACGCAATAATTAAGTATTTTTTAGATATTTGTTTTTGTAAATAGTATTGTAACAAAAAAAAACGAAAAAAGGTAAAACGATTTTGAGTTGGTGTATAATGCATAGTTTTGTCGCGCAGTATACTGAGCCGAAAAAGTGAACCAGCAAGAATTTCACTAGGCGCATAATGTATTATGAAGCCTATTCAAATGAGACTGTCCGCCCACGCGGTCTGCGATCGTGTTGATCGGCAGTCGCGAAGCCTTATTTGGGACTTGTGATTCGATTAGGAGGAATATCAGACGAACGAATAATATCGTACCCAGGTATATCCCATTCATTGGAAGGCTTGTCCGAAAAATGCGTTCGTGACAGCCGCTCGACACGCACGCCGACCACGTGGGCGGACAGTCCTATTTGGACAGAATTTAAATTAGTGGAAGGTAGGGGGTTGTACATCGGGCCGCTCGAGAGTACCCTTCCATATGGGTCACACTGGGATAGGAGCTCTTTACACACAAAGGGAAGAGTTGCCTCGTTTTCGCAGTTCGAAACGTTACGCTTCTCAATTCAAGCGAAGCGGTCCCGAGCGGAATTAGAGCCGCAGAAGGCGAGACAATCCCCTATCCGATCACACTTCTCTCCACAGAACAGCTGAACAAACTCAGTGCTCGTCGCTCCTACCACGTACCATATTCAGAACTGGGATCGACGTCATTCCAACTGTGAATCTTCTTAATGACGATCTCCCCTTGTAATAAAGGTTCTGATGACGTTAACAGGTCAAATGGTGTTTCCAGCCTTAACATATATTTTACCGCCTGTAAGCCGAAAATCTCAAATCAACTCACGTTTCTGCTGGAATCTTCGGCTGCTTTATTGGGCTGATGGTGGATGTTTGAATGAACTTTCTGAATGTCACTTTTCCTTGTTTTTCAGTAGCTGTTCCCACAGATCTGTCGTCCTCAAGCTTCGTGACAGCCTCAGCCTCTTCTGCGATTTTTGGTGGCTTAAGTGAATCCATGTGGACTTCGTTGCTCGGTGAGGTGTGCTGCTCCTTGTCCTCAATACCTTTTTCGGGGGCCTTTGTTGAAACATCTTTTTGTAGACTCGATTCCACGGTAGTCATTGTAGATCCCCCCTTTGTGCGCTGGGATTTTTCTGATCTCTCTGTGGGGACCATGCTGTAACTTTCTGAAGGATCCAGAACCTTCTTAGTCTGATCTGACGCCTTGGTGGAGCCTCCAGGCTTCCTTGAGGAGATCGGTTTGAGCAAAGGTTTCTTTGAGGTTGTCTTCATCACATATGGTGTACTACTTTCTAGACGTTCTTCCTCCGCATCTTTGACCTTCTTAGTCTTTCCTGCAATTTTCCTCAGGCTGTCCCCGGATTCTTCATTGTCTTCCTCACTGTCGTCTTCATCCATTCCGAATATTGTTGTTGTGTCGATGTCCAAAGGAGTGACACCACCGTTCCTGAATCTATTCTGAAGTTATTTCATCGAGCAGAAAATTATTTGTTACCTATAGAGCATAAAATCAATTTTTCTAGGCCTCACTAAAAGTGTTTACAGTACAAGCTGTAAAACCGCGAAATTCTCATGGTTTCTACTCGTGGTGGTGCGGAGCGGAGGTTAGAGAGAGCGAGAGAGGGCCTGACAGACGGAGGGAGCAGCCTAGCGCGCGCCGTTCGCCCCATGATACGTGGGATATACGGGTGGTGGCCATCATGTATCAATACCCCAGAGGAGGCGGGAGAAACGGGGAAGAAGCGAGGTTCCTGATTGGACGCAACAAGGGCTGGCCCGCGTTGCGTCCAATCAGGAACCTCGCTCCTCCCCCGTTTCTCCTGCCTCCTCAGGGGTGTTGATACACGATGGCCACCACCCTGGAATTACAACTTTCCACGGAGGATAGATCTTGTTTCCAAGTTTCCAGTGTAAATTACTATGCTGGCAGATGCTAGGAGGGGATAGGGCCGGAAAAAGCAACGAAAGCGGACCAGAAATAGATAAAAACCGCCGCGAAGTGAAAATTCCGTAAGTCCAGTACGCCTGCTAAGCCCGCCCCGCCCCTCGTTCTAACGAGTTTGTTGCGCCGCGGACGTTTTCGATGGCAAATTGCTAAGCAACTCCGCCACGTCCAGATTGATAGATACACGCGCATTTTGTCATTAGCGTGTCGCTTGCGGAAACTCGCAAGGTGCGTAAAATCGTGCGCGTCCAGAGCCTATACGAACGTTATAAAGCGTTATTTTAGCTTATTCTGAGCGTTTGTCTTCGCTGTTACTTCACTATTCGTTAACTCACAACCAAGCAGTCCCATTTTTGATTCCATTTCGAATGTGACATTTATCGTGAACACTGCCTTTAAAGGCATAGTCCACGATGAAATATGGTTGTCGAGTTTTCCGTTGGATATGGGAGGTCAGAGGCCTACTGAGACAATCGTGCCAGAAAGAGCAGCGAAAAATGCCGAAAACCGCTTCTCTCTACCAAAACAGGATCGCTTCTGTGACGTTTCATTTCTGGCATTAGAAGAATTGACCGGTTCGGAGGAGTGAACTGTTCAGTGTAATAAACGTGATAAACGTGATAAATTCTTTTGATAACCGATTGTTTTCCTTTCTTCCTTGTAACAAGGGATCGACCCAAAGGCCGGCCCTCAAACCCAGGAAGCCGTTTCGAGGTGGCGAAAACTTCATTCGGAGAGAATTTCAGAACTCCAAAGTTTGTGAGTGACCTTGTGAAGACCCACTAGTCCCTTTAAACGCAAAAACTGGAAAACGGTTCTCATCGTGTACGGTGCCTTTAAGGTCTTCTAGAATGAGACTGTCCGCCCGCGCGAACTTCGTGCATGTCAAACGGCCGTCTCGGAAGCATTTTCTGGATGAGACCTCCCACGACTGCAGACAACCGACTGGGATATTATTTAATATGTGTCCCAGAATCATGCTGACCGATTTAAAGGCGTTCTCATTCGGACAGACTTTAGCATATTTAACTTGTAAGGGATACAGGGCACGCAGTGCATCTGCTGCACTAGACGAAAAATACCGTGCGGTACCGATTGCCACAAAGCCATGAAAACTTTGCAACTTTCATTTGAGAGTCTGAGTAGGTCGGTCTGATATAGAAATGCAACTGATATCATCACTTCATGCCCTTGTGGCAATCGGTACCGCACGGTATTTGGAGTTTACTATCTGCTGCTGGTTTGAGTTGAACCTGGCTGACTGTTGAGCTGATAGCCAAACCTCCACTTGCCAGCGTGCATGTTAAAGACTTGCAGGCGAAGATATCAGCGCAATACCTGCTGGGGTCGTCAGATCCAGATGATGTGGACTTCAAGAGCCATCATCAGGCGTTACAGCTGCATTCTTATGTGACGCATGCATAGTTACACTCTATCATATGGCGAATTGTATTTGATTCTGTACCGTGCGCGAGCACGCCTACCTTACTCTTTTCTCTCTCCGCTCCCTCGCTGTCTCACCAACTGTCCTTATCCGCACGCACGCGCCAAGGAGCCAAGTAGACTTTATTTTGAATTAAAGCACCTGCGCAAGCAAAAATAAGTACCTGTACTTTTTCGAACAAGGGATTTCCTTTTGGTCACAGAGGGCATACCAAAAAAAAGTACTTTTCTAGAACTGTTTCTGGACGTTGAGTCCGATCATGCCCTTTGCAGCTGCTAAGGCTCACCCTGATATTAATTTTGAGCGTTTTTAAAGCTTCGCAAAAAGGTATGGGCAGAAACAGCGGATTTTAATGGTGTTACCGTACACCCAACGTAATCTACCGTAAACCGACAAAAATCGATAAGCCGAAATCAGGTTTGGGTTAAGCACTCCAAACAACCCCCAGAAAAATGATTTGAGCCACATCTACCGCAGCATTCCAGAAATGCTCAAAAGTCCATTTTGCCCTCAATTTTTCCCCGATGGAAAGCTTCGAACAAATTTAGTAGAAAACTTTGAAAATCAACAAATAAACCTCAGATTCGTGATCAGCACCACGATTACCCCTCTGGAATAATTTGAAGTCAAATCTGGAATATTTTTCTTAAAGGCAGTGTTCACGATGGAAATCGTTTTCTTGTTTTTCCGCCTATCTTGAAAACGGTCCCATGCTGATTCCAATGATGTCTCTGAAATCGTACAAGACCTTCAGGGAACGCAGTTATGGTCCCCCAAGGATTGAGATAAGAAAACTTGGTGGACGAGTTGTCCAAGGCCTGTAACTTCCGTCTTTCGCAGCCGATGTACGCTAGCTGACCTGAGTAAACAGAGAAGCTGATAATGAAGGGAAGAACGAGGCTAAATATTGGAAATCATCGCTCATCTCACGATCTCGAGCATTCATTTGTTCACGTCGGTGGACGTGTGTTGCGCTTTTGGGGTTTGCCTTGCGCTCGGAGTGACAACTTCGGGCCCTTTTGGAGCGTTTCCTGGCTCGTTTCATGCGTTCTTTCGACGTCAAGGTTACGGCGTGCCCCTCCACTACCCATTCCTAGTGAAAACTGGAGCATATTCTTTTATTGTGAACACCGCCTTTAAAGGCAGCGTACACGCTCGTAAACGCAATTGAGATAACTACGGAATTAGAATGTTATGGCACAGAACACAACGCCTACGCATTTTGAGGCGTCAAAAAAGACCTACAATGACGCTACACGAGTGAGAAGTTGGCCCCGCCCCTGTATCTGCCCGCCCCCTGTACTTGCATCCTCCTCAAAAACAGGGGTGCTGGGCCATTCCAACCGTCGGCGACGTTTGTGGGTGGTGGAATAAGTACAATAGGTAAACCACACCTATCTACGACGGTGAAAATGGCAAAGCACCCCTGTTTTGGAAGAGGACGTAAATACAGGGGGCGGGCAGAATCGAAGGGCGGACCAACTCTCCTCGTGTGGCATATCGTCGTCGTTTTGAAGCTTCAAAATTCGTGGGCGTTTGTGTTCGGTGCCATACCATTCTAATTCCGTTGTTATCTTTATTACGTTTACGAGCGTGTATGCTGCCTTTAAACGCTTTCTGAACATCCTAATTGATATATGATCTAGTTGCGCAATCGCGTTCAGCCCGCAAAGTCTCATTATCACAATCGTAGAAGCGAAGTGGTTGTTTTGAGAATGATTTCTTCATTTTCATAGTTGATTTTTTTAAACAACCTTTTCGCTTGTACGATTGTGATAATGAAGACTGAACGCGATTGCGCAGATGAACTGTAAGTAAACGCTCAAACGAGAGCCCGTACAAGTGGAAAACGCTATCACTCTGCGCAAAGCTTCAAAAATGTGCCTTCACCTAAACTTTGCCCGCGGAGGTTGTTTTGGGCGCTGAACACGATTATGAGGCCCGTTTTCAGATTTTCGCAAAAAATACCCTACGTTTGGAGGGTACAACAGGTACGGGAATCAGGGAAAAAGGCCTATAACATTTTTAGACAGATGCGAAGAGCATGTTCGGACTTTACGTCTAAAATGGTTCTGGAAAAAACATTTCATTTGGAATGGCCATTCAGGCTATTAGTAGTTCACTTGTAAGGCGGCTCTGGGACTATCCTAAAGGGGGGAGGGCACTCTAGTAAAATTCAGAAATGAAATGAATCACCGATCTATAACGCTATCAATCGAAGTATTTCTATAGAATTTCGTCAACAACAATGATTGATAGCAGCATCAAGCATCTATCATCAGGTTTTCCATTCATTTCTATGAGGTGGTTCATTTCATTTCCGACTTTTACTTGAGTGCCCCCCCCCGTTTAGGATAGTCCCGCGGCTTTCCTGAACAAGCCGCCAGATGACACTACATATAGCAGAAGTCAGCTCTGGGTAGTGAGACTTGTGCATTTGGATCGGGGAGACTATATCGTAACCATGGGGGAGGTGTGAAGTGCATTCTTACGTCTGAACCTCTCTCGTGTGAAATTCATGTTTTTAGGGGTGCAGGAAAGGGCTATACAATGTGAAAAGAAAAAGTATCCGAACCTCATTGAAGAATACCGGAAGTTGGGAGGAGTGAATTCCCAGCTATCCTCGGAGAATAATCGACTTTTCGACGTTGTCGCCTCACTCGTGACTGAAAGATAGTGCCATGATGACCTGCTTTGGAGGTATAAAAAAGATTCAATGTTCGAACACAAATGTTGTAAATGCTTGCTTTCGAACAGAGAAGAGGTATGGCCACCTCTATGATTCTAGTCCAGTGAGTGAACATGATCGCCACGGCAAGCTTCGTTCACTTGCGGCTGAAATAGAGCCGACCGCGGTGTCTCAGACGCCCTAAGGGTTTCGTGGATAGACGACCACGGTCCAGCCACTTTACTAGAATGGCTGATACGACATTATGTTTCTAATACACACCCTGATCGGCCTGATTTCTTCCCATTGACTGTATGGGCACGATATCGACCAAAACGTCTTCTGAATCGGCATCGTCATCCTCGTAGTCATCATCCTCAGGCAGGTCAGTGGAGTTGAGTGGCTCTGACAAGCTAGTGGTAGGTGGTACTGTAGTGGAAGTAGTGGACGAGGGCGGAGACTTCGTCGTTAGTGTCGTCTTCTTCTGGACACGATTTGTTATCATATGAGTTGTAGACGGCTTCTTCGTTGTGGTGGTCGTAGTGGTCGTTGTTGACGTTACCTCCTGCTCCTCTAGCAGCTCCTCCAACAAAGATGTAAACTCCTTCAACAAACCATTTAGGGATTCAAATTTAAGTCTAAGAGAAAGTCATGATTACCTGTCTCTCCTTTGTCATCACAGAAGGAGTAGTGAGCTCCATCGGAGGCGTCGCCACATTCTTCGCCTCCAAGAAGTTCAGCACTGTCGTCAGCTCCTAGAGAAAAATAATCTGTTGGTTACTTTACAAGAATTTCATCTAATCATCAGTGAGTCAGAAACGGATAGAGATGAATGTGGGCACTTCTAACATTTATGCGTCTTTAAAGCCTCGCACATACTCACCGCGGCGCGAGGCAGCGAGAGCGCATGTACTGTGCTTATCTGGGCCAAATTCCGGTCCGCAATTGCGTCGCGACACGCTTTGCGGCCGCACGCGCTGGAGTCAGTCGAGTTTCCAGCGCCAAACCCGACTCGATATGGCTTTTTTATACAGTTTTCTCCAATTTTGTTGACTTTCCAATTTCTAAAACCCACCTAGAGTCAACAGATCGGCGGCTGCGGCGCTGGAAACTTTTTTGACTCAAAAGCGCGCGGCCGCAAAGCGTGTCGAGACGCAATTGCGGACCGGAATTTGGCCCAGAGAAGCACAGTATATTTAGGTACATGACTTGCCTCCTCAAGCAAAAACATTCAAATCTCCCCGGCGGCTGGCGCGAGCGGTTGCGTGCGCCGGCTCTCTGATAGATTCATGCCGAGAGAAGAGCGCAGCTGATTGGCTTACCATACCGTCAGCCTCCGGTGATATTTAAAGGCACAGTCCAAGCTCAGGGGCAAAAACTGAGATTTCCACATAATTGTGAAGTAGGCACACCCTGTATAGCACCTGCCAAGTGCGAACTCTAAATTTCTTCGAATAAGCGAGGTATAGGGAGAAGCCACTCTGGGGCGCCCACTTCGAGAAGCCACTTATTCCCGCCCCTTTCAGGATCTTTCGAGCTCAATAGTGGCGAGATGAGCGGTGGCTTTCGATCATTATACCCGTTCTTCCCTTCACTCTTAGCCTCTTTGTCCACTGAGGTCCGCTTGCACACATTGGTTGCAAATGACGAATGTTGCAAGCTTCGGACAACTCGTCCACCATGCTTTCAACGCTCAATTCTTGAGGGGCCATAACTCCGTTCCCTGGGGGTCTTATACGATTCCAGAGACATCATTGGAATCAGCGTGGGGCGGTCTTCAAAATCATCAAAAAAAAAAACAGAAAAATGTTTCAGAGGTTGGACTGTGCCTTTAAGTTTTTGCATTAAGAGGCAAGCCACGGACCTAACTATAAGTCATTTCGATTGCTTGCGATATCCATCGCAAGCACTTTGTGGCGTCGCTCCTCGTGGCAAGTATGCACTAGGCATAAAGACACAATCCAAGCTCGTGGGTAAAATTTGATATTATGGTCCGTTCGTTGTGTGTAGCAACCCTGCCAAACGCGGAATCTCAACTCTTCAAAATAAGCGAGAAAAATCGAGCACCCATTCCCTTCGCCCCCCCCCCAAATCAGCACCCATTGGCTCCGCCCACTTTGAAGTTTTCGGTCTCAATAGAGACGGAAAGCGCGATGGATTTCAATCAAAATCTATGGTCCAGTGCGTGCGAAGTCCAGTGCGAAGATTGCGAATGACAAGGAAAAGCAAGCCCGAGACAACTCGTCCACGAATTTCTCATCGTCCGAATTCACAGTCTTCGAGGGACCATAACTCCGCTCGTAGTGGGCCCTGAGCGATTTTGAAGGCAGCATTGTGAGCAGCCCGAAATTTTCCTCAAGATAAGCTGATAAATTGGAGAACGATGCTGAGGTTGGACTGTGCCTTTAGAGGCAGCATACACGCTCGTAAACGTGTTCGAGATAACTACGGAAATAGAATGGTATGGCTCATAACACAGCGCCTACGCATTTTGAAGCGTCAAAAACGACCCACAATGACGCTACACGAGTGAGAAGTTAGCCCAGCCCCTGCATCTGCCCGCCCCCTGTATTTGCGTCCCCTTCCAAAACAGGGATGCTGGACCATTTCCACCATCGTCAATGTATTTGGTTTACTTGTTGTACTTATTGAACCACCCACAAACGTCGCCAACGGTGGGAATGGCCCAGCACCCCTGTTTTGGAGGACGACGCAGATACAGGGGGCGGGCAGATACAGGTTCGGGGCCAACTTCTCACTCGTGTAGCGTCATTGTGGGTCGTTTTTTCACGCTTCAAAAAGCGTAGGCGTTGTCCTATTATGAGACATACCGTTCTATTGGCGTAGTTCTGGATGGTTTTCGGCAATAAACTCCCGATTACGAGGATGAGGGAATGAAATTATACAGGACACTTGGACACAGCATTGCATACCCTTACTTTACAAAGATGAGGTGAAGATGAGGACTCGGCGTTTCTAACCCGATTTCATGTTTGCCGTGTAGTTTTCAATGGTTTTGCGTAGGTAACTTTTAGAAGTAGAGGATAATAGCGGAAAGTTCTCAAAAGACCCTAATTTTCCAGAGAAAACTGAAAGTTGTTCAAAACAACAATGAAAAATTCAATTACGCGTGCTTGATGTGTTTAGTGAATTGAAGAATTTCAAAGACTGAGATGTCGGAAATAGTTCTGAGCTTCAAATTTCTCAGGTAGACTCTGTTTCATTCCAAGTGAACTCATGCTTTCGGTTATCACAGCGCGGAGCGATGGCTTTTTCGTCGGAACCTCCTTATCACTAGTTATATTTCACCGAGGCCCACCGCTCCGCTGCTGGTGATAATCGAAATCAACAGGTCACTAGGGATGTACCAGAGCTTAAGTGACTTTGTTTTCTATTTCTTGGAGCGGAAATTTTCTGAGAATTAGATGATCTGAATTCATATACTTGGGTGAAAGAAATTTTCAAGATGAAGAGTATTCAAGATTTCGATAACTGTTCCTTTAGATGGACAACTGTTATGTGACGTGGGCGGGGCCATCCAATGGGTCGACTGATCTAGGGGATTTTCACCCTTTTTGTGGTCGTGTCGTCCTTCTTACTCTCCTTAGACGAAATGAGAAAATTTTCAGCGAAAAATGGGAAATTTTTTCATTAAAAACACTGCCCTTAACGATCTAGCTTTTTTGGGCACTTTGAACAAGTATTTATCACAAATATTTATTACGACTCTTAAGAAAAGGCTTTGCAGTAGTGGTAAGTTTTTAATAGCATAATCAGTGAAAAATCTTTGCTTTACGAACCTTGTCAATCTGATCGCTCTTCATTTTGGTGCTTTTCTTGACAAAATCAAATATTTGACAGGCGTCCAGATCAATGTCGTCGAACAAAGTGTCGTTAGCAGGTAGGATGAAATTCGGGAAGTAATCTCTGAAATTCTCTTTAAAGGCAGTGTTCACGATAATCTTCAGTCTTGAGATTATTCGCTATATTGATTAAGTGGCCCCCGGGTAGAACTAAAATGACGTAGAAATTGAGGAAAACGCACCAGAAGTACACGAAATATTCAAAGGCAGCAGACAAGCTCAAAAATGATATCAATTTTAAGGAATAAACTGAAGGTGTGAAGCTGTTAGTATTCAGAAATGACGAAAAAGACGAAAACAAATCGAGGGAAATTAAGATATAACGGTACGTTCTATATTGGCCCAGGCATGGACGAGTTGTACGGCACTGGCTGAAATAGTGGAGCTAGCAACAAATTTGATGGGATAACGACGGTAATTAACTCGTACGGTCCTTTCTGGAACGCTTACGCCGTTAGAAGCCTAAAAAGTAATCTAAAGTGGCCGCAATCGAGCATTGAATACCTATATGGAGGGGCGGAGCCCGTATCGATGGGCGGAGCAAGGATGATTTCGTGACTGACTCCGGCTCAAATCCGGCCATTTGGACTCGTTTTTAACGCTTGCAACTTCGTGAGGGCTCTTCTAGGGCCTGCACGACCCCACTAATGTAGTTATCTCAACAACTTTTTCGAGCGTGTCTGCTGCCTTTAAGTATCACCCCGCCTCTTAAAGGCAGCTTTCACGATGATCATACTCGTTGACTTTCCAAAGTGAATTGATCGGCGAGAAGGATACTAGGCTCCCAGTGTCGAAAGAACGGTAGAAAACGAGCTAGGAGCGGCGAAATAACGGCTGCAAACAAGCGTTTTGGAGCCAATGAACCGCCCCGTGTCCCAGATCCGCTCTCGAAAGGAACAAATGAAGACTCAGATAATAGGAATGATCAAATGAAGAAAGTGCTGATAAGTGAGCTGATCGCTTCATTGCACTGATAGGTATCATCCTCCTAGCGGTCATTTCCTCCACGCTTGAAAATCAACGTAAACAAGAGAGGGCCTATTTTGGCTCGAAAACGCGTCTTTCGTGTCCTTTTTATGCATGCGTTGCAATATAGGGCACTAGACATTTCGTAAGCCGTGAAGATATCGGTAGTGAAATCTATCGTGAACACTGCCTTTAAGTATCACAGGAAGTGTTTGTTATGACAATGAAATCTTTTGTGGACCCGTCCTTTGCAATTCTCTACTCTCTTATGCTCCGTTCTTTCCTTAGGGCCCTAACTAATCCTGCTTTGCATAAAATATTCTTCTATTTTCGATTGACCCAACTTTCCACCGGTGACAACCACCATGAACATGTTCATCCAACCGGACAACTAGTCCATGTTATAAAATAATGTCACTGAAATACGACCTTTTAATGTGTTTCTCGCCAATTCTTCGAAATTAAGGTAACAATTGGAGGCCAACGCATTGTTTTATGTGTGAAAATCTCGGGGACGAAAATCATCGTGAACACTGCATTTAAGTTGCCGTCGACTCGGAATTTCGAGTCGAACTCGGTAAGGATAGCCGTCAGCCCGGGCCGCACGCGCTAAAGGAACACGCTCGACCGCCTCAGCTGATCCCTGAAAGACAATTGCATGCTAATAGCACAGCAATCGCTGTCGATTCGTGATCAACTGTAGCGGCCTATCCGGGCTCGCGCCTTCGGCTAAGGGCGACGAAGGCTCTACGCGAGTTGGACTAGAATTCTCGACGCGACTGTAAATGGCGTGTTGCTTAAGCAGGTTTTTTAGTGCAAATAGCAGGTATGTTTTCTCGCAATCGCCACCGCTGCGACGGCTGTAACTTCAAATTCTGTACGATTGTCTGACCTGAAGTTCAGTCGTCGAAACAACTTCTTAGCATTGGCACAATACATGGTGACGGTATTCTCTAGACAGAGAGTATTCAGATGGAGGTATCTGGAAAAGATCTCTGTCTTTTGCTCGCTTATAAAATAAGAGCCTAGTTTTTGAAGCTTACCTGCAGACCTGCTGTGTAGGAGTGTATGCCGGGTCAGATTTAGCTTTGAGGGCTTCAGCCTCCTTCAGAAACGTGGAACATCTCACTTCCATGAATGAGTGGTAGCGGCTCACACACGTCAGAGGAGCATCCATGCCTAACAAAAGTCTAACCATACTGTCGTGATATGAGCTGGAGATGATCAACGGCTTTTTCATACCTTTCATGGCAAAATTGCACTTGGAGCGGACGAACTTGGCGAAGTTCTCATGCTCCGGAGAGGAATCGCATTGCTTCATGCAGTCCAGGTGGTCGTACACTCTCCTGAAACGAACATTGGGCAATATGTATGTGAAATGGTATCTTGGCAGATTTTGTCTTCACCAGCAGACATCCTTTGTCGTTCCAAGCGGTCTTTGCTTTTCTAGAAGCTGCCTGAGCTTCTCGTCATCAAATCCCACCCTCGCTAGTGATCGCTGATGAATGCGCTGACAACGCTCTTCGCAGAGATTCTGAAATTCAACTTTATCGGCTGAAGTGCGGCACAGTTGCGGCACAGTCCAGAGCACCCTCAGCAAGTGGATCATACTGAAACGCTGGAAAGTCTTGTTCAACACTGACCTCGGCTGTGGCGACGGTGAACAGAAGAAAGATCGTCCACATTTGCGGTCCAAAGTTTGCTACATTCCGTGCCAGCAGTGGCGCGTGAGAATCTGAATATGGACTTACGCGTAATTGGTGAGGTTATTTCGCTAGATCACATATCACAATCGAATGAAAAATAAAAGGATATGAATGAGAGTTCATGTAATCCAAAAAGACGAAGGTCAAAAATGAGGAGTGATTTTTTCTAAAGCGTCAGCTGTTTCCCATTTCGGACAGAAGTGTTTTTCAAGAGTCTAGGTTGGAGATGATTGAAGATACTAGTTCTAGGAAGCGGCCACCCAGAAGATATTCCAGTTTTGTTGACAGATATCACAATCTCTGGGAGAAAAAGCGTGATGTCCTGAAGGTGTCAAATTTCGTGAGAGCAATGCGATCGACGTGTGAAAACAGAGTGCTAAGCCCGGACTATAGAGGCTAATCTGAGGAGCTTAAAAAATGTGTGTGATGATCTGATCTCCTCAGATCGGAAAAGGTCATAGTATGATTCAGATATTTGCCTCAATTACCACACCTACATATTTGGTACACAGTGCAATAATTCATATGGTAATTGCGTCTGAAGTGTGACGAGAATTGAATCCAACATTGTTTAGAACAGGATAGAACCAAGTGTGTGCGGTAAATTTTTATGGGTAAAAAAAATTCAACCGAAATATTTCACCAAGAAAATTTTTCGGTAAATTTAGTAAAAAACCTTTAAACCGCGTCTAAGCTAGGTATTCCATAACCCATACAGGTAGTAATGTATCTTCATATTTTGGGCCTAAGCCAACCAAAGAGTGGCTTCTGAAAATAATTACAATTCAAGATGAATCAGAGCTCACATTGATCTTGGAGGTGATAGAGCCCACAACATACTCACTGTGGCAAGGTTAGCCTACTTGCTGCTAACCGTGACAGCCCACGGGAGAAGGTGATAGTTCAAAATTCGTGATCCGCTCGCAGCCGATAACGAGTGGTCGCACTTGAGCTGAGAACAGCAGCTGCTGCCAATAAAGAGCGGCTGAATCCGATGCCCAGGGGTGCGATCCCTATTGTGCCGACGTTCTACCCCATGATTGTCTGGGAGAATATGTAGTGTGCACACGCGATGTCCTGAATTAGATTGGCGAACCATGCGGCCGGCGTAGGTGTCAAGCGGCCGTAGCGTACGCCACTCTCGGAGAGCACGCAAAACGACGGCGGGTCTTCCCTCGGCAATCATTGACTAGGAACAGGGCCGGCAACGGCTGACAATAGGCCAACTGTGTCGATCAATCAACTCTGCAGCCGAGGTGGGCGGCCGCTTAGGCACTCGTCCAAGAGCGGCACATGCGATGGCCGTTCGACACGCACGTCGGCCGCATGGTTCGCCAGTCTAATTCGGGCACAGAGAGAACTCCCAGCGGTCCGAGGCTGACCCCTCGCAGTATGTAGGCAGGGACAGTTTCTCCTCAGCCGTGGCTGGGAAAATTTACCAGATTTCTGTTGCATTTTCACCCCAATTTTAGTGTAGATTCCATCCTTTCGCTTCAAAATCACCCTATAGTACGTCGTATTCACTGCATTCTGATCTAAAGTGTGTCCGAATAAGGATGGCGGCTCACGCGGCGGGCGCGTTTGGCAGGCGGCCGTCGGAGTGCCGCTCTTAGACGAGTATTGGATTCCAACGGCGGCTATTCCCCTCCCCCTCCTGCTGAGCTGATTGATCGGCGCTGTGTATGCTGCCTGCCGGTGCCGGCCCCGTTCGTAGTCGATAGCTGCAGGGACGTTTCACATGCTCGTCCGAGAGCGGCACATGCGACGGCCGCCTGCCAAGCACGCCGGCCGCGTGGGCCGCCATTCTCACTCGAACACACTTTACATACTCTAGCAGCAGTCAACTTGACGAAAAAAAAAATTAGACCTAATGCTCACATATGCATAACCATCAAATATCTTTTGCTGTGGCATCATGTTCCGAATCGGCAAAGAACCCTCTGCAACAGAGCTGTGCGTTTTAGCATGCATTAGATCTAAGTTTCCCCTCCGCTCAGCCGGACTAGCGTAGGCTTTGACGTTGCAGCGCACGGATTTTCGCCCGTGATAAATGGCTATTCATATTCCTCAATGCGTGAAGCGGGGGCGTGTTCTTGCAGTTTAAATACTGTCTACACGCGGGACGCACGTATGGGGATCATGGATATTGCAGCGGCAACGTTGTATCGGCGAGAGGTAACGTTGGCCTATATTCTTCTGTCACAGCAAAATCTATACAAGCCTTCTCCACCATGGTAACAGAGAAAACTAGTGAAATTTATTGTGATGAACCGAAATTGGACTGATGTATGAGTAATGACACAAAGAATGTAAAAGCCGATATAGGCTTTGCCGCAATGGCGGAGCGGGCGTGGCACGCGGGCGCGGCGTCAGGTCATTCATACTCCAACGCTCAACTGGAGCTGGCGGTGAGGAGTATGAGTAGCCCAAAGCGCAGGATGGCCATCGAAACCGCCGTAAGGTAAGTTAATCATATGATAATAGTGGCAGATAAGAAACCACCATTTCGCTACGGTATGCCATACCGGGGCATCAAGCTTGGCTCGCGGCCCCAGTAGTTATTCCACTCCTCGTCCCCGCAAAAATGTTCTTATGTTAGAAGCTTCGGTAAATTCTAAGATTAAGTCGGTAAATCGATAAATGAAAATTTACAGAAAAAAAACATGTAAGTCGCTTAACGGTGAATGCACATCTCTGCGTAGAATTCGTGGCCAATTTGTGGAGAAAAAAGGGGGAGTTGTCGAGCAATACGCGAGGAATACCCCACCAAGAGCCTCACGGAGCCTGGTAGGCTATTTTTCGTACCCAAACTCTCAGAGTAGGTATGATGGCCATGGACCAGGTAACAGATCAAAATATGCAGGCGAGTTGAATAAATGAGCAGTAAAATCAACATGAGGAAAGGTCTTAAATGAAAACTACACAGAGAAAAAAAAACGAAGTGTTCTGTGATAATGCAGTCACATTCATATTTTCCTTACTTTTCGAACCAACAAGGAACATCGTAGAATGTACTGAAATTTTCGAAATCAACTTGATAGAATTGAAAGACTTCTGAGAAATGTCTTTTCAACTTCCATCGCCTCTATATTAATAAACTTATTAGCATTGAGTGCTCAAATAATTGGGAGTGGACTCGAATTCGTCAGATTGCAGATGAGAGAATTTTGCTGGCTAATCAACCCAGTTATCTATGTGGCTGGAAGTGTTCATACGGAAGTGTCCTGATCGATGCTGCCTCAATGAGGGAGAACTATGTTCTGAAGAGCAGCGGCTTTGAAAGTAATCTAAAGGCTAACGTCCATGCATCAACGACAACAAGTCAATTTCATACCACCATTTATGGCATTTATGTGTCACCCCCAGATCTCCCCTGGGATGAAGGGCGGCTTGGTGTTCGTCGCGTAGATTTTTTATCCGCACACTCGCGAGCTCCATAGTTGCTCCTTGAGGATTCAATAGTTTGGGAACGGCTTCTGCCGAAAAAGTCGGCGGACCTATCCTTCTACAGTTTGTAAGAGCATTTACCGCTGTGACCTAAAACGATTGCTTAAACTTTGTATGCGAATATGTATTTGAATAATGTTCGAATGTTGGCTCGCCGAATATTCGAATTGGAACATTGTTCGAATATTTGGGCCGAGCAAATAGTCGAATTCGAATTATGTTCGCATTTTAACCTTTTTCGAACGGTCCAATTTGAATATTGTTCGAATGCTCGTCTTTTTCGGATATATGAATGTTCGAATAAAGTTCTGAACAAAAATTTGGATATTCATTCGAACCCGAATATTAGGTCCATACTGTATTAAATAACGGAGTAAAACGGGAAAGGAAAGATACATATATCATGAAAATCAATGTTCGTTGGGGTCCAAAAAAAAGAAAGGAGCAACAGCGAGTTAAGAACTCCGAAAGATTGGTGCAAAAAAGATTTCGTCGTCCCAGCTAACAGCTCCACCGAAATATGTTTACTGGTACGGAGTGAGAGTACAGAAACCCATATACTTTTAGCGAATTTTTCCAAATTTATTCGTCATTCTAACTCTACCAAGGGATCAAGAAACACAAAATCTCATTTAAGGAAATTATTAGGAACACTGCCTTAATTTTGTGTGCTCATTCGAAGTTTAATCAGCGTAAGAAAGTACATAGGGGACAGAAATGGCAGGGTCTGGGTCGGTCATAGGAGAGCTACCTCAAAATAAAACGTCACATGTCGGCCGAAAAAACTGGAAAGCAATTATGCCACAGGCGGCCTTAGCTCTTTTGGAAGAGTTTTATTTATTGAAGACCCGGGAAATCCGCTTAAAAGACAGCAGGAAATGGACGAACTCGATACTTACTGGGTAGAATCCAAGTATACAAAAATTATCTCAACAGAAAAAGTGGAAACGGTTTAGCAAGCACAATAGGCATAAAACGCGAAGGAGGGAAGCCATATAGAAGACATTTAGGACAGCCTGTTACTCTGCAGAAGAGACTTGAAAGCATTTAAAGACATATTCAGAATGCCCGCATTATCTCACATTTGGTTGAACTTTTTTACGTTACGATAAGTGAAAAAATGTGATCTGACCCGTGACCTCGCTACTGAGATATAAAGCCTAAGCCTGCCATTGGCTTTAAGTGCAATACCCGCGCTAAGTTTTGTAAAAACGGGGAGCATTTGTCAAACTTGGCAAAAAAACGTCCGATGCATGTAACTTTTTTGAACGAGGACGTTTTTGAATTCTGAAAACGCTATCATATTCACAGCTCAAATTCCTTCATAATAATGAGCCTTGTGGACCGGAGTTCCTTAAAATCGCGATGTTTTCGAGTGAAATTGTTATTCACAAAAACGTCGCGCGCGGCAAAGTGCGGCGGAACTTTGAGTAGTAATTGTACGAGTAATACAAGAGCAATCTTTATGTTTTCTTGGTGAATTGGATGAAAGTGGGGCTATCTAGAGATCTGTGCAGTTTGAATTTTCGAAATCCTTCATTAAACACTCTCGGGAGCTTCCTGAAAAGTCGGACTTTTGTTGCGAAAGCCCCAGACCGAAAAATGGAGGATTTCGAAAATTCAATTTGCACAGATCTTGAGATAGCCCCACTTTCATCTAATTCAAGATGGTAACATAGAGATTGCTCTTCTAATACTTGTACAATTACTACTCAAAGTTTCGCCGCACTTTGCCGCGCGCGACGATTTTGTGAAACGACCGCAAAAACAATTTTACTCAAAAACAACGCTATTTTGGGGAAATTTGGTCTTCAATGCACATTATTATGTAGGAATTCGAGCTGTGAATATGATAGCGTTTTCAGAATTCAAAAACGTCCTCGTTCAAAAATGTTACATGCATCGGACGCTTTTTTGCCAAGTTTGGCAAATGCTCCCCGTTTTTACAAAACTTAGCGCGGGTATTGTATTTGAAGTTCCAAGAAACTTTAATGGATAATTTTCTAGTTATTATTTTAAACATCATTGTAAGATCGGCTACCTCTCTTCTTCTGCAAAGACTGGGCAGCTTTAGAACCCTGGCTCTTTCGGTGCCTTTAGGTACTTGGGAATAGGTGAGACCAGAACATCTCATCATCAGTTTGCGGGTGAAATTGCTTTGAACAGTTTCCAACAGATCAATATCCCCCTTCTGAACTTTGCTCTAGTGATTAAACTTTTGGAAATCCTTTCAACGCTAAAAGAAAGAAAAATCATGAGAAGGTGTTCTTTGAAGGCAGCGTCCGCGCAGACAACCTTAACTGGATTTTTCTTCTCAGCCATTCGTGGAACTAGGTGGAGATAGCTGGCAAAGCCTAAGACCTCAATGCTGCCTATTAATAATGCTACAGGCTCTTGAAAACTGCTCCATGGTCTGAAAAGGCGTATTCCCGGCCGATCATCTAGCACGAGGAGCAGAAGCGCCACGACAGGCTCCGACAGATCGCGGAAGTGCAGAATTTGATATCCCTCATTTTTTTCTCGAAATAATGCAGGACTCGGAGAACTTGTCCGCCATAAGGTCTGTCCGAATGAGTCAGTACGCCCATGTGGTCGGCGGGCGTGTTGATGGCGGGCCCATGCGAAGGCATTTTTTTGAATCTGTGAGACGATCAGGAGTATCAGACGAATAGTGAATGATAGCCATGTCAGCTAAGACTAAGTTGTGGGAACGCTTGTTCGAAAAATGTCTTCGTGAAATCCGCCTTACACGCCGCGTGGGCGAGCAGTCCCATTCAGACGGGCCTTACTTTCGCCACACGAATTCAGGCAATTTTTGAGAGGTCATACATAACTCCATTCATAGTGGGTTCCGAGAAATTCTGAGGCAACATTGTGGAGGACCCTCCCCAAGTGAGGCAAAAAAATCTCAAAAGTTATTTCTTGGGTGTACTTTGGGTTGTATGCGGCTTAGAATGAAATTGAGTGCAGAGGAATAGAAAACGATTTCCTGTGCGCACAATGCCTCCGATCCACATCATGCTCAAAGAACATTTTCGCATAACAAGACGCAATAATACGATCATACTCTAGTTTCTGACAAGATTTGCCCTAAACTCGAAAGCATTCAACGCAGAACCACTACAAGGCATCACATCCGGAAAGTGCTCATAAATGTGGCTCCGGGAAAATTGTTTTCGTAAAGCTGAAATACCTGTGGTTTACTGGGCATTAATCTGCCAATAGCGTTTTTTACGGGCATGCGTTGCGAGAGAAGAGCTGCTGAAATCGCAAAGGGGGATAGAATTTTCTAAACACACCTCAATCATACTTTTTTGCATAGTTATGTTTCAAACATTGCAGCGATAAATGGGCTTCGTGTTCTTCATCGCATACAATTACGTATAATTCGAGTCTTTGTTTCAAGTAAAAGTAACAATTGACAGCCATGTGCACAGGCTATCATTTTTTACACTGTAGTGAGTCGCAGCTCGGCCTTGTTTTTGGAGAAAAGAGCTATTTGTCCGTGTCAACATAATCACGTGCCGAATCTTGCTAGGTCATAGGAACGTAAAACGGCCAGCGAAAACTCGGATTGGTTAGTTCTGTACCCATCTTACGACGCTGCAAGACGAAAATCCAGGAGGCAATTCCAGCAACTCAGGAATGAGGCTTGGCTCCATGTGCAGGAACTAAATATCAGAAGAAAATCTGAAAACGAAACTGACCACGCAAGCAGTGTTCATGATAAAAAACCGGATTCAGGTTTTCAGTGTTTTTGAGTGGGTAAGTCCACTAAGTAGTACACTTCGGCGACTCGAAATTTTTTTCGAATAATCGAGTTTTCGACTAAGTCGATTTTTCAAAATTTTTAATAATCGAGTTTTCGACTAAGTCGTTTTTTCGAAATTTCGAAAAATCGAGTTTTCGACTGAGTCGGTTTTTCAAAATTTCGAATAATCGAGTAGTAGAATTGACTCGATTTGTCGATTAGTCGAATGGCAAAGTTTTAGACTAACTCAATTTTTTTTAAATTTTGACGATTGAGTATCTAAAACACCTTATATCGACTATTTTAACCTAACCACTTTTATTGCTACAAGTCTTTAATTGAAATATATATCTAACAATGAAAAATGCCATTTTAACACAGTAGGACGCTTAGATCCAACATTGTTCTTTAACGTCAATTGGTAAAATTCATGGACCAAAACAAAATTCCATTGTTGGAGAGAGAAATCTGGGGCTGTTTCGGTTAACTAAATCTGGGGAACGCATGGGACCCCAACCCGACAGACTCGGCCACGCCTCCAGGAACTAAACACATGTGGAAGCCGTGACGAATCCTCTAACCCCTCATGTTTGGGAGAGACATGGTAGCGGCATTGCCCCTCCTTTGCAGGTTCTGTCCGAGTAAATACGAGGGAGCGGCCCCAAATATCAGGATTATCTACGGGATATCTTAAACCATGGTATTAATAGTGTTTTTGGTAGATAAGGCTCCTGTATGCCTTGATCGGCTCCTATGAGCCGGACCTGGAAGAAGGCCTAGAGTCACTTATCACTTCCCAGAAGATCCATCAGATGCAGGAGAATAATTTTGTTGCCTAGGGGATCTCATTTCGGTTGGGGGAGGGAAAGGTTCCCTACTGCAGGCTCGTGTCCCACGGTTTGCAGTAGGGGTGGCCCCGACCGAAAACCGTGGTTGCTCTTCCTGTGGGGACCCCAACAAGGATGATCCCACTTAAAAGCAGTGTTCGCGACAAATCATGGGTGTTCAGTTTTTCACAAACTCAGATAGGTCGAGAGCCTACTGTGACGGCATCATTATAATGAACTGGAAAAAGAGGCGAGAAAGCACTTTCTACCGCCAAAGCAGGATCTCTTGTGTGAGGCCTCATTTTTGAGAATGTGAAGATTGTCCGGCGTGAAGGAATGAAGTCTTCCCATGTGATAACGTGATCCTATCTTATCGATCGACTTATCGGAACCTTTTCTTTCCGGCTGCTTACGTATTCATGCTTTTCGAGAAAGGAACAGTCTGCGGGGCGGGTTTTCCAGAAAAAGGGCGGAGTCTCCGGACTGTTACGATGCCGCGTTTGGGCACTTCTAGATGGTTTTTTCACGTTTTTCCTTCGCGAACGGATCACCATCCAATGCACCGTTAGTTGTCTGCAAGAAATTGACCAACTTTCTCATCGTGAACTCTGTCTTTAAGCGATGTCCCTGGAGCCCCTCTGCGAACCAGGGAACACCAAAGATGCTTTGAGAGAAACATACTAGCTTGTACTCTACGGTCGGCCTCACAGAGCCATCCAATGCCCTGTAAAATTCCGTTTCGACCCTCCTATTACAGCCTACCAGAGCCTCGCATAACTCAACCCGGTCTCTCCCAGTGTCCACCTTATAAGAGACCAGCTCCGCCCATTTCAGGAAATCGATCCCAGCTGTCGTTGGAATGAATTGGCAATGGGTTGTTCCCTGCTTTCACCAGAGTATATCAGGTCACATAACAGAAGATCGATTTATTTGACTCGAAACAGTCCACTATCGAGTTTATTCGAGTATTAGGGCCCATCAAATAATCGAGTCTTCGACCAACTCGAAATTCAAACTTTTTGAATAATCGAGTTTTCGATTAACTCGATTTTTCAGAACTTCGAATAATCGAGTTTTCAACTAACTCGATTATTCAAAATTTCGAATAATCGAGTTTTCGACTAACTCGATTTTTCAAAATTTCGAATAATCGAGTACCCTCGATGCCCGAGCAGCTCGCAGGGAGGAGCTTGGCCGCCCAATGCCTGCGTTGCGGCTCGTTTTGATAATAGGTGAAAGCGTGGCCGTGGGGTGTTCCGGCCCTGCCCGGGCACCTGCTAATCGATGCGCTGATGGTCGTCACCGTCTATCGAGTAGGGAGCCACGCTCAGCAACTGGGCGGGAAATCATTGAATCAATCAATAGCCATACTCTCTTCGTTTTCCCGCGCACAATTTTTCCCGCCAAGCACCGTCACCGGGGCCCCCACCCAGCGATTGACGATAAATGACTTTGTTTTCTGTTTCTTGTACTGAAAACTCTTTCAAAATAAGATGGGCCAAGGCACATGCTCGGATGCTAGAACCTTTCGCGATGAAGAATATCCGAAAATCCGGTGTCTCATCATACGGTAAAACGAACGCAGGACAACGGTTATAAGTCGTTGGCGGGTTGGCCCAGTGGGTTGGCTGGCCCACGAGTTTTTCACCCAGTTCCCGACCGTTTTCAGCACACGTCCGTTCTTACTCTTCTTAGAGGGACCCAAAGCTTGCGTTTTCGCAAAAAAAAAACGGGCAAATTTTTCATCGTGAACTGCCTTCAAAGTCCCAGGACACCCAGAAAATTATTTTTTAAGTTTTATGCCTATCTTCAAGAAAATCACCCACTAATCACTATGGTATCTCTGAAATCGCTCAAGGCCCCATACAAACGGAGTTATGGCGCTTCAAAAATGCCTAAACTTTGACGGTGAAAATTTAGTGGACGAGTTGTCTTGGGCTTGTATTTCTCTTCAATCGCAGCCTCTGCACGGGAGCGAACCGGAATGAGAAGGCAGACCGGCAAGGGAATGAAAAGCTACGAAGTGGGTGAGATTTACCCATCCATCTAGCCGCTATTGAGATCGAAAATTATGAATAGGGTGTGGCCCGTGGTGGTGATCGAAGAGGGTCGGGCCAGTGGTGGTGGCTATTTGGAGGATTTGAAATCTCGCACTTGCCACTTGTTTTACAGAAGAGATTGACTGCTTAATTAAATGAAAATCGCGAACCTCATAACTGGGAGTGTAATGTGCATTCAACTAGTGTGCGGCACACGCCCGCTTACTCAACAGTCACCGGGAAAGTGGGCGTGGTGGGCATGCCATATTCAAGTTCGGAGCCGTATAGAATCATTTGTGAATAGCCTTTTTGCCGTTCGTTTTTTTTAGGGAATTTTCGTTGCAATGGGCCTCGAGCCCTTTGTGAAAACTCAAACACTATATTAATCGTGAATAGTGCTTCCAATCAATACCCAGTGTGAGAGAACAAACTGTTGACTTTCTCACAGTCTTTACTACTTTCTGTAGCGACCCTTTCTTCCCGAAGCTAAGATTCCAGCTGATACTAGATATCCCGCGCTACTCTGATTACTCTCCCGACTTTTACCTTCTGCTTGCACCCCAAGACAATCAATCAGGACATTTATGGAATGCCTCAATAAGTCATCTAGGGCAGTGAATGGCCACTCGAAGAAGGACATTTTCAGTGATGCTGTCCATAACACTAGTTATTGATGATGCTGTTCGCTGCTGCATGGGTGGTCCAAGGGCCTATTCTACTCACGATTTGACATGTGTTTGTAAGACTCATTCAGGGCAAAGGAGATGCATATTTCCAGAAGAAAACACTACGACTTGTCTGCCGACGTCGTTTACGTAGAAAATCGTCTGAAAACCCTGGTTGTAAGAGGATTACAGCAGTTCTACAGCGTCGGCAAAGAAAGAATAAAACTACGTAGAAACTCGAGTCACATATGCTGAAAGTCATGCATTGTAAAACTCCCAGCTGCCGCTCACGGATGCCATAAGGTCAGCAAAAAGTTTTTAGGAGAGAAATCCACTCGGGTCCCATGGTGTCACGCAACAACATATGTACATAATATGAAACTACCAGTCACAGATTATGCTCACCGGACTTTTTGCAAAGTTGTGCTTAGAGATTTACCTACTTGGCAAATTTGTTAAGTTTTCCGATGTTGAATAAAATCCTTCGCACACTGTGGTAATATTGAATAACAGGGTGCTTCCAAAGTACGATGAGAAAGTTGTCAAACCTGTTTCGTCGGTATATGCGTGAGGGTTGCGAAAGAAATCGTAACAAATAGGTAGGTTCTTTCCAAAGACCTTGTCTATCACTGAAAAAATCGACCAAATTCTGGTGTAGGGGCGTTCTTGAAACAAAAAGTGAGCTGCAGTCTGAGGAGTTCTATTTTTCCGAATGATAAAAAGGGCATAGGTTGTCCATTCCGCTGGCAGTCCGATCATTCCACATGCCAAACAAGAGTTGTGTCTAGAAATTGGCTCTGGAGGAAGGGATGTCTTTTTGAAAATGTTTTTTCAATTTATGTTCAGAGTTTTGGAATCCTCTATCAAAGGCAGTGTTCATGATGAAAACGGCCTCCGAGTTTTCACCGCTTTTCGGAAGATTCAAGACCCACTACAACTACTATGCGTGAGGAAAAAGCGGCCTAAAGCGAGCAGCAAGTAGTCCTACAAGAGCCTCAAAAGTTGAATGTGCCTACCCGGCCCACTTCCTTTGCAGCCACCGAGGAGGTGGGCGGAGCGAGCATACCAAATTCGAATTTCGGGGCCGTATAGGACTATTTTTTCGCTCGCTCTAACCCTTTTCTGGACATTCTGTATTAGTGGGCCCAGGACCAGTCGATTTCCGAGAGAAAATCACAGCCTGTTTTTATTGGGAACCCTGCCTAAAAAGGAATACGAGAGGAAATAGTCGTGGCCCGGTTTGACTTTAGTCAGTGTTCGGAATATCCTACTAACTATACGCTGCTTCGTGTGTGTGTGTGTGTGTGTGTGTGTGTGTGTGTGTGTCTGTGTGTGTGTCTGTGTGTGTGTGTGTGTGTGTGTGTGTGTGTGTGTGTGTGTGTGTGTGTGTGTGTGTGTGTGTGTGTGTGTGTGTGTGTGTGTGTGTGTGTGTGTGTGTGTGTGTGTGTGTGTGTGTGTGTGTGTGTGTGTGTGTGTGTGTGTGTGTGTGTGTGTGTGTGTGTGTGTGTGTGTGTGTGTGTGTGTGTGTGTGTGTGTGTGTGTGTGTGTGTGTGTGTGTGTGTGACAATGAACGGAAATTAGTCACAGTCACCCATCGTTAACAATTGACACCCGGTTGTCACACACTGTCCACGCATGCAGCCTTGGTGATTGACCTCCCGTGTCAATGAGAAAACGAAAACATTCTACTGCATATATTAGGAATAATGCGTGCCTATTGCTTCAACTGCTCCTTTCTGCGATGAGTTCAAGAACTGAACATTAATCTAAACCGAAATGTTCACCAATCCATGGAGAAGTGTGTCATTACTTCCTCCGTAGATTCTCTTCTTTCGAATCTGTGTCAGACTGTAAAGGGGTATGCACTGCATTGCGAAAGTTCCCTGCGTGAAGTTGATTGAGCAAAGTGTAACTGATTTCCGTGAAAACATACAGTAGCGCACAAGTCCTTTTTCTGCAGAAGGGGCTTTTTGTGACGAATTTTGCTCATACAACTCTGAGAAATATTGCCGCGACTCCGCCGCAACTCCTTCGACTTGGCGCCTGCTGGAGGAGTCGCGGGGGAGATGCGGGGCAGAACCGCGGACTATTCTTTATTCACAGAATCGCGGTAGGGTCGCGGAAAAGTCCTGAGGGAGTCGCGGTAGATTTGCGAACGCTTGACACACGAAGAAGTCGCAGCAAAGCCGCGGAAGAGTTAAGGGTCGCTGGGGGTTGCGGGACAGTCCGGGATCACGGTGGAGTCGCGGGGCAGTGGCGGAAGAGTCGCGGCAATATTTCTCAGAGAAAGCGCCACATCGCCATATCTCGCTTCGAAACTGACGAAATGAATTTTAGGGGTAGTTTTCGTGGTCCTCTCAGTGAGGCGAATGTAGAGAGCCATTGCAACTCCCGTAGTTATGAGGTTGGAATGGGTTAAAGATGAGGATTCGCCACCAGTTCTCACCAGCCATCTAGCACTTATCGTCCAAATTTGCACAGTAGAAGCTTTTTATTTTTTAGTGATTTTGGTAGAAGAAAGGCAAAATAAATTTTCTCATCTAGATAGTTTAAAGCGTGAAACCACTTCAGACGTTCAGAAAAACTTATTGCACTGGACACACCGAATTCCACGGAGGGGGTGGAAAGTCAACTTTTCAAAAAGTTTTTGAACGCGTTCATCCAAATCAGGAGTTTTTTGGGTTTTCTTCGCTATTATGGCTTGCCTCAAGAGCTTGCCTACTCGAAAACATAGAAAAATAAGACACCGTTTTCTGCGCGTACGATGCCTTTAAGGCTGTTGAGCACAGCGAGGCACCACCCTGCAATTTGAATAATCCATAGATCCTAAAGCACGACCACAAGTACGCCGCGAAGCGGCGTGGGTGTGCACTTTGTATACAATACCCGCGCTAAGTTTTGTAAAAACGGGGAGCATCTGGCAAACTTGGCAAAAAAGCGTCCGATGCATGTAACCTTTTTGAATGAAGACTTTTTTGATTTCTGAAAACACTGTCATATTCACAGAACAAATTTCTAACTAACTATATGGCTTGTGTGCCGAAGTTCCCTAAAATCGCTTTGTTTTTGAAGGAAATAATTTTCGCGATCGTTTGTGAAAAACGTCGCGCGCGGCGAAGTGCGGCGAAACTTTGAGCAGTAATTGTACAAGTAATAGAGGAGCAATCTTTATGTTTTCTTCATAAATTAATCGCAGGGGAGAGAATCTTAAGGTTTATGTTGGTTGAATTCCCGGAACCCTCTATTTAGGAGTCCAGGGTTCTCGCAAAAAAACTCCGACTTTTTAGGTAGTTCTCAAGCGTGTTTATTAAAGGATTTCGAAAATTCATTCAACACAAACCTTGAGATTCTCTTACCTGCACCTAATTTATGAAGAAAACATACAGATTATTCCTCTATTACTTGTACAAATACTGCTTGAAGTTTCGCCGCACTTCGCCGCGCGCGACGTTTTTGGAAAACGATTGCAAAAACTATTTCCTTCAAAAATAAAGCGATTTTAGGGAACTTCGGTCTACAAGCCATATAGTTAGGTAGCAATTTGATCTGTGAATATGATAGCGTTCTCAGAATTCAAAAAAGTCTTCATTCAAAAAAGTTACATGCATCGGACGCTTTTTTGCCAAGTTTGCCAAATGCTCCCCGTTTTTACAAAACTTAGCGCGGGTATTGTAGCTGCAAACGTTCACTGCTTTCTTCACCTTGACGCATCAGAGACTTTTAAAATACATATCAAGAAAGTGGCTAGTTCTATCGTTGAAATATGGAAATTTTCATACTTCTGCTCGCCAATTATATCTAAAACTTTTTCAAGCTCCGAGAACACGTTTAGGAAAGACGATCTACCAATAGAATAGACCATGCGAGGGGTTTGAGAACAGCATCTGACGGTGTAAAAACATCAGAAACATCGAAAAGCATTTTGCACATCCTTCTATATTTTGAAATTCGGGAAAATGTTGAACACCGACATTTTTACATGGAGGTACATAAAGTTCACGTAATAAATTTAGTCTAAACGGGGCTGCGACGGCAGATCGGAGCGCTCTTTATTTCGTTCCAGTTGTTACAGTGGAACACTCTAGGAAGACTTCTTCTTTTTTCCTTTCCAGCGATGTCGTCGCAGCCTACACACAAAGAGCATTACAGGCTGCCATGTCAGATTTTCAAGTGTTTGTGTAACACTTGAAGTTATTCCATGGCAGCTTATGCTGCTCTATGGTAATCCTTGCCCTAATCCTACTCAGCCCTTGATGCTTTTGAGAATCTCACATAAACAAACCCCTTTTTAGAGAGCAAAGAGGTCGTCGATACAGAATTCATTAAGAGGGTGTGAGTGAGTGTATGGGTGAAACGTATAAAACCCGAACCTGGCACATTGGAAGGGTAGTGAAAGAGATACAAAGAGTATAGCATGTGCATGAGGGCAGGATAACGAATGAGCGCCTGAACGCAGAACATCGCTGTAATCGTGAAGCCACATACAAAATAACAACAAAAACATCACCGCGTGTAGCGTGCATGATGTGCCCGAGGCAAGAAACTGAGTGGGAGGTCAAGCTGTGAGAGGGAATGGATGATACGAACCATTATATAGTGTTTGAAAAAGGCCACGAAATCTGAATACTAGCACCCCTCCAGAGCCGGGAGCCAAAAAAATTGAATCTCTGCCCAGCCTTTTTCAAAAGTATTCCTCTGGGACTCGAGGTCACTCCTAGCCTTCTTACACGGCCCGCCCAAAATGGAAGAAATCTAGCAAAATGCCTGTTGCAGTCAGCTGAGTGAGCGTGAGCATGGGCATCTGTTTGGGATTAGCGTTGAAAACACTGAAAAGGCGCCTTGGCCATATCTAAACACAGAAAACTGCTCCTGTCTTTCGCTGCCGTCGGAAACAATTCCCAGTCGGCTATAAATTGATTCTTAGCCGCAGGGATGTTGTCACATGAGAGCAACCTAAGACTCTATGAGTTGATTGAGTGCGCCCCTCTCTTTGATGTCATAAATAAATGGTCTCAAAGGCGGTTAAGCGTAATATCGTGCTCACTGGAACGGAATGAGTTGCACCTCGTATTTACGGCACCTCAGCCTAATTAATGCGAATGACTGAAGAAATTTAGACATCAAATTGTGCTTATAATAGTAAGAAAGAGTTTCCCTATACATGGGGACATCATCAGTTTATGAAGCTGAAGCCATCCTTCCTAGTCTATCTGCAGGCCTCCCTAATGAAATGGACAGAAGGAAGCAATCACCATGAAACATGTGTATATCTCCTAATCTCAAAAGCGAGTTCTCGGATCCTGAGGAACCAAAAGAATGAAGCTTGTCCGCAATATGGTGGTGGAAGGAGCATTGGCAAATGTCTGTCACAATTCGTTGTTATGCTATTGTCAAAGCTTGGAGGGAAGCCTCTTGAGAAGATAGGGACAACACAAATAATTCTTCTCGGACAAACGGAAGCAAATACATGTGGCAGCAGAAAAAAAGGCTGAATGGTGTTATTTTGATGAAGGGGAAGAGGAGAATGTCATAAAGCATGTAGGCTGAACTGGTTCTCAACCTGGTCTTGACTCCTGCCACCTTTAAAAGCAGTTTTTACGATAAAAATCCCTCCTTGGTTTTTTGCCTATCTTGAAAACGGTCCCATTCTGATTCCAATGATGTCTCTTAAATCGTACAAGACTATCTGGGAACGGAGTTATGGTCCCTGAAAAATTGAGCTAGAGAAGCATGGTGGACGAGTTGTCCGAGGCTTCTAACTTCCGTCTTTTGCAGACAATGTATGCGAGCTGACCTGAGTAAAGAGAGAAGTTGAGAATGAAGGGGAGAACGGGGCTTTCAATCGGAAACCAACGCTTATCTCACGATCTCGAGTGTTCCATTGTTCACGTGGAGGGGCGAAAAGGGGCCGGACTTGCCCAAAGCGGCGGGGTTCGCCCACTTTTCTAAGCCGTTTCGCGGTTCCTGGGTAGCTTTTCGACCCGTTTCTTTGACGCTGTTCTACTTCTGAGAAACACGAGAAGCGTTGGTCATGGAAAATTCGAGGATGAAGTTTATCGTGAACAGTGCCTTTAATTAAAGGCAGTGTTCAAGATGAAAAACCGTATTATATGTAGTTTTCGATGTTTTTGGGTAGGTTAGTCCACTAATTGTAAGATGACGTTAATAAGGAAAAGTCCCCAAAGAAAGTTCAAATACCGGAGAAAAACTGTTCGAAGAAATCTCTGAAAAAATTAATTATGCCTGTTTGTGTGTTTCAGGAGATCGGGGAAATGTTTTCGCGCTTCAAAATTCTGAGGTAAGCGACTTTGTTTTCTATTTCCTTTACCAACAATTTTTCAAAAATAAGAGGGGTCAATGTACATCCTGGGATTTTAGAACCTTTCGCGATGAAGAATATTCGAAAATTTGGTGCCTGTTCCTGTGGTGAAACGAACGCAGGACAACTGTTACATATAGGACGTGGGCGGAGTGACCCGATGGGCCGGCCGGACCACGGGATTTTAATCCACTTCCTGCCCGTTTTTCGCTGTTCTTTGTTCCTAGGCCTGCTTAGATAGACCCAATTCTCACGTTTCTGCTGAGAAAAAGGGAGTTTTTTTG
This sequence comes from Aplectana chamaeleonis, assembly GCA_029168955.1. Taxonomy (NCBI): domain Eukaryota; kingdom Metazoa; phylum Nematoda; class Chromadorea; order Rhabditida; family Cosmocercidae; genus Aplectana; species Aplectana chamaeleonis. Next base: position 23,104 of record JAPDOI010001691.1, on the reverse strand, counting down.
TGAACACTGCCTTTGAAGGCATCGTTCGCGCTGGAAACCAATTTCCATCTTTCAAACTCAATTTCATGAATGAACCCGGTAGACCACACCGGTAAACTTTGAGGTGTCAAAAACGTATGGTTATGAGGTTGGAAGGAGTTAAAGATGAGGATCCGCCACCAGTTCTCACCAGTCATCTACCACTTTTCATAGAATGTTGATACGACCGTCAAACAACATAAGATAACCGTTACGGCACAAACTCCGTATGCAGAAAAAACTTCGAAAATGACAGTGAAGCAGAAATCCTCCGAATGCAGAAAAACTTCAAAAGCGATTTCGGCATGAAATTTCAATGCAGTTTTATAGTTTGATCAGACTGACTTTCCCTAACGAATGAAGGTTTTTCATGAACCCTTTCGACATTTCCCTTCACCATAGAGAGCAATCTACATAAAAACTCGAAAAAATAATAAACGGTTTTCTGCGCGTACGATGCCTTTGAGTTCACTGTTCTGTATGAGCTTGTCATCATAAATGATTCCAGGATTGTCTCATACCTATTAGGTGACCGGTAAGTTCATGGGTGCTGCAAAAAGAAATTCTTAGGTATTCGTAGAGGGCAACCCGAGCGACGAATAGAGGGCCAGCCAAGGATGCATACTCGGGCGGCACCAAATTTGCCGCAGCTCACGATTCAGGCCCAATGCGGGGCCAGCCGTGGGAATTGTGGAGTGATCCGAGATTTCATAGTTTTTTCTTCAGGCCATTTTCTGTGTTTCGGGGTTCGTAGAGGGGACCCTGTGACAATCCAGGGGTGCGTTCCAAGAATATTCCCATGGCGAAAGGCTCCCATGGAAACGTAGCCACGGCGGCGTGGAAGCGATTTTCAGTCATAATTTTCATCCATGGAAAGCAAATTTGTTCATGAGAAGGTTGTTTGCCCTGCCACGGCGTCGTGGGACCCTTCTTGGAACGCACCCCAAAACAGGGGGGATCCCTGTCCTGGGGTGCGTTCCAAGAACGTTCCCACGACGCCGTGGGAGGGCAAACAACCTTCTCATGGAACATGTTAATTATTCCCCACGAACTGCGATGGGGTGCACCCCACTGGGGACCATGGGGAGAAGGACCCACAGCTGGGTACCATGCCCCCCCAAGCCCCAAGCCGTTGGGGAGCCCCCTCCCCTCGGCGACGAAAACTATCCTCCGGTTTCCGGTGGATCTTCCGGAAAGTAACTCGAGGCCACCTTCCAGGTCCGGCTCCGAGGAGCCAACTGAGGCACACTGTGAGATGGGGAGCCTTTTATACCACTGGCTTTGTCAACACCTTCTTCAAAACATGTTAATGATTCTGATATTGCATCCACGTTTCGCGAAAATGCGTTCAACGTGAAATTCCCGCGGGTGAGCCCTCTTTCTCCTTGCCTCGCCTCATTCAAGTCCACGCATTCAAATTCTATCCTCGGGTCAGCCTCAACGCCCAAAATTACCTCGGGTCGCCCTCTACGAATGCTTGAGTTGATGTTGCAATTTCACCTTTGGTTGATCTTTTCAGATAATCAGTGGCTGGATTCACAAACGATAAGCACGGAGATCTATAGAAAACCGTTTAAGATGTTCAGCATAAATACGTGCAGAGAATTCGAGTTAAACTCAGGTCAAGTGCATAGTTTTCGCGACGGGTGACGCGACATAGTGCGTGTCATATAAAGGGCCTTTCAGAGTGACGTCGCTGCGAAATTCGCGGCCTTGCTCCTCAGAGCGAGAGAGTGGGCGCCACCATGAATTGTCGCCGCACCATATCATATTTCTGTCTCTGCGTCTCTTATTTTTTCGCCGCCGTTTTTTCGATTGGAGCGCATAAACTGCGGTGCGAACTCAGGTGTTCGGAATTCCTCACGGCTGAGAAACTTTATTGTTATGAGAAACTTTTCAGTTAAAGGAGATTCTGACGGTGCTGATGTGTGCTGGTATACTATTCAAAGTCGCTGTTTCTATTGATCATTTTGAGCGTAGTACTGGACCAACAGCATTTTGTCGGTACGTTTTTTGAAACTTCACATCGATTCTTCGTTTTTTGTAGTTTTCTTAATCGATTTCAGGACCCAGATACAATAGATACAGTACAACAAATAAAGCTGGCTTTTCCCAAACAGAAAAACACCAGCACACAAACAAATATGCCAAAACTAAAATTGTTCCATCAAAAATTATGTTAAAAACGTTTAACTTGGAGTAGAGTGATAAATCGAAAAACGGAGCAACGATGTGAAGTTTTAAATGAGCGTTCGGAAAAATGCTGTTGGTCCAATACTGAGCACAGAATAGTCAATGAAGACTAACGGCAATAAAAAACTAAAGCCATGACGAAGTAAATCCTGGATAGTATAGTCAAATAATCAGAAAAATAGGCGATATAAATATTTTACTGAGGTTTGATGGGCAGATAGTAACAAAGGAACGCCAACAAATACGAAGAAACAACGACGGTAGCGACGGCGACAAAAATGGTCAGAACCCTTTTCATCGCGCAACGTCGCTGCCAGCTCGCGGCGAGGAGCGGCGCTTGCTCCCGTCTCGCGCCACGGTTTGCGCAGCGTAGCACCCCCAATCACTCAACACGCCCCTTCGGAAGGCCCTTAAAGGCAGTGTTCACGATAATTTTCGTTCCCGAGTTTTCCACTTAAAACAATACGTTGGCAACCAAGTGTTACCGAAATTATGAAGAAACGGCGAGAAACGGACTAAAAACTTTTATTTTGAAGACATTATTCTCTGGACTGGACTAGTTGTCCGATTGGATGAACATGTTCAAGGTGGTTGTCACCGGTAAAAAAATGGGGCTAATAAGAAATGGAAGAATATTTTAGGCAAACCAATATTATTTTAGGTCTGAAAGAAAGTACGAAGCAACAGAAAGTAGAGAATTGCAAAGGACGGGTCCTCAAAAGATTTCATTGTCACAACAAACAGTTCCACTGAAAGTAAAAAAAGCGCGGTGAGAGTAAAGGATTTCGTCACCTTCTGGTGCGTTTTTTCGGTTTCTTCGTCATTTCAGTTCTACTTGGGTGCCAAACAGTCGATTTAGCAATTAATCTCAAAATCGAAGTTTACCGTGAACACTGCCGGAGTAGAGTAGATGAAGAAAAAAGTGTATAAAACCTTGCCAATAGAGCTCAGCCGTTCGTGGAAAAAAAAAAGATTTTCCAAAAAAAAAAAGATTTTTTTCACATCAGCCTGACAATATTTTCCTGGAGAGTTGCCGATGAACCTCAATTCAAGAGTTACTGATGGAGTGACTAGAACATTTGAACATTTTCATTACTGAATATTTTTTTATTAAAGTTTAGTATGGAAATCGGAAACATAACGTTCTGCTGGGAACGATAAGAAGTTTAAGGCCAGCATACTGTCCTTATCGAAGTCAAATTCCGACACGCGTGCCCACAAGGCTCCGCAACGGCTCCTAGTCTCGGCTTTCCGCAAAACGGACAAGAAGTAACCGAGAAATGACGAGAAATATAGGACCAGAAGTAGCCAGGGCGCAGCTGTCCCCGGCACGCCGAACCGCCCTCCGGGGCCGCGAGCGGCTGGGCAGAGCCTCCAGAGACTGAGCGAGGTCCAAGTACAGGAAACATGGGTTATGAAACCGAAGGAGGGGTGGACATTTCAATCATGCTTCTGGGATGCGTCGTATGTCGTCGTGCTACCTGGAGAGCACTATTTCTGGGCTATTTCACAGCTAGCATTATTTGGCGGCTATGTCGCTGCGAACATTATTTAGCGGCTATATCGCGGCTATTTCGAAGCTATATTGCGGCTCTTCTGCGGCTATTACGCTGCAAGCAAGCATTTTGCGACAATTTCTCGCTCTAAACTCTCAGAACCGTTTTTGAGCGCTATTGACCCAATAAAACGTAAGTCTCCGCCCATATTCTTTACAATTCCCGTATATCTTCACAGTCCATGCAAACTCGTCTGAGTTGGTTGCTCGAGTACGGTCACTTTGGATCGTTTTTGAAGCTTCCAACGGCGTAAGCTAATACAAGTCGTAGAAGCCAATTAGGCTCGATTCTCTAACAATTATGTCGCTAGCTCCGCTATTTTACCCGAACAGTGTGGTGCGGCGTAACTCGTCCTTTTCCTTTACCAAGCAAAAACGATCCGCTATTAATTTATTAGCATCCCGTTTTCTTCAGTCTCCAACGCTACCACCTTCACGTCTCCGGTTTATGACAACAATCGCGCTGGGTCTGATCCTTATATATACGCTCACCGAAACGGGAATACTGTCAGAATAAAAATGTGAAGATATGACACAAAAACCCCTTTTGCTAGAATTGAATCAATATAAGCTTTTTTATTTCAGAAACGCATTTCTGTTCTTCGTTAGACTTTCTTCTAAATGCTGGCTATTTATTCACATCTCCTCACAATATAATAATGAATAATAGGAGCGCTAATTTATTTGAGAACACTTGGAATCGCGAAATATTCACCACAATTTGTGATACTTTTTGGACAAAATCGTTGTTCTCTATAGGATTACGTAGAGAAATTTTGAAAAACTGAAACTTTGTGGCACTAGTTTTTTTCAAATTTGATTACTGTGCCATGTAGCCCTTCCGAGATACATATGAGGATGCCCACGTAAGAATCGAGATAGATCGGTACACAAAATTTTTTTGCCGTTTTTATATTTCATACCGCTAGAGCATTCCGCAAAAAACAGGTGTACGCTTCTAGAATTTTCCGAAAACTTTGTATAAAAATTTTTATAAAATTCCAAAGTTGGGCATTTTTTGAACATTCTTTAGTATAGATCCTTAACGTAAACGAATGCGTATGATAAAAAAAATTGTTTCAGAGATAATCAACTATTAGGAATAGACTGGCGTTGTCAGAATTTTTAAAATGCGCCCTGTGAAAAACCAGATCCTGCAGATAGAGACTATGCTCAAAGGATGCGCCGTAGTCGCTTTGATAAACAAAAAATATAAAATCAAAAATCGAAAATGCAAACGACCTCATTTTTTTGATCGAATGACGCTCGCAGGCGAAAAAACCTCGTGCAAAAGGCCGCTCATGCACTCCATTGCGCAAAAAAAGTGGATGCAGTAGTAGCTGACTACGAGGAGCTGACATTTTTCGCGCGATGGAGTGCATGAGCGGCCTTTTTCGCCTGCGAGCGTCATTCGATCGAAAAAATGAGGTCGTTTGTGTCTTTCGATTTTTGACTATATTTTTTGTATGTCAAAACCACTACGGCGCATGTTTTGAGAATAGTCTATATCTGCATGATCTGTGCTCAGAAAAAATAAAAAATAAATTTTTTTTACAGGGCGCAATTTTGAAAATTCTGACAACACCAGTCGATTCCTCATAGTTGATTAGCCCTTTTCAACTTTTTTATTATGAGATTTCGTTTACATTAAGGATCTATGCTGAAAATGTTTAAAAAATGCCCAACTCTGGAATTTTATAACGATTTTTTAAAAAGTTTTCGGATAATTCTAGAAGCCTACACCTGAGTTTTTTGGGGTGCTCTAGCGTTATAAAATATAAAAATGGCAAAAAAAGTTGTGTACCGATCTATCTCGATTCATACGTGGACAGCCTCATATTTAGATAGATGCTTTGCTCTGCCGTTGGGTAGCAAAATGCCTTCGAGGGAGCGGCCTGCCACGCCCTATCCTTCTATGGAGCGAAAAATTCCGAGATTTGGCGACAGAGAAACTGCGAATTCTTGCGTCGAAGTGCAAGGGAGGAGGTTCCACGGAAGCTCTAGGGAGAAAGGAAAGCTAAATTCGCTACGTTCTTCTCGCTGTCACTAAATCCTTAATTTCTCATCATAATTGTAGAGAGAATTCACGGACTTAGCTACGGGATGTGTTGAAAAACCATCTCAAACCGCGCTGACTACGCTGAAAGCAGGAAGGCCGTTCTAGTCATCTCACGGAGTGGTTTCCTTGGCTGGTCGTGGAGGGTACATAAACCCGAGTCGCTCGCTGGAGTTGTCCCCTTTTCGAGGATAATTCAGACTGCGGGGATGCTGGTGGTCGTGAGTGGGGGAGAAACTGCAATGCGGTTGGTCGCATCTGGGATCGCGTTTCTAGTACAGATCAGGGTAGCTGAGACACTCGTAGTTGTGTTCCGCCAGACGCTGTTGCTTGTGCTTGTCTCGAGGCAAACGGCAGGTCTTTCGGGTAAAACGGAGGGTGTTTCAAAGAAAACCAGGCGTTAAAGAACTCTCCGAATAGCGATTCCCAGAGATAAAACGGCGACGTTTCGGTTCAATGAATTCGGACTACATGCGGCAGCGGGCTGGCGGAACATAACCACGAGTGTCTGAGAGAGTGAATCGATCAAGGCTAGAATCTTCAACTATTTTCGGCATCCGAGGCAAGAATTTCTGTAATTTATACGGGGTGTTTTGCTAGAATTTCGCCAGGGCCCGTAGTAAACTTTTGTCAGCCGAGGGAGAATGGTTGGCGGCACCCGGTCGGCTGTAGCGAGTAGCAATGAATGAGGGCTGCGGTCTAAGCGTACTCATGCCGGACGCGTGCGACGCATTTAGGGTTGGAGTCCCGCCAGGGGCTTGATTTTCGGAGTGAACTTATCATATTCATCCTTCTCCAGAGAGTGCAATCTGTCTCAGGTTCGAAATGAGCCAGAACTTGACCAGGAGTTCCCCAGTTTCCCTGGTGATCGTGCAATTATCTTTAGTTTATGAAAATCAACTTAGGAATTTTTCGATGTTTATACTTTTAGGTTATTCTGCTGAGTTATCAGTTATATATGAGTTATATATGACGAGACTTCTCCGTACTTTACTCGATACCTCTCGTACTCTATAAAAAGTTTGGGACTAAGTCATTGGGGAGCCCCGAACAACACAGAAAACGAATTTACGCACGATTCTACGCTTCTTCCAGCAATCGCGTGCGCGGACCTATTCGCCTTCAGGCTCATTCCCAACTATGCGCGACTGGCGATGCTTTGGAGTGTTTTCATCCATATCTTCAAAAAACTATATGACTGATATACATGGCTGCGGTGACGCTTAGCGCAGTGCGTGAGCGCGGCCGTATCGGTGCACACTCACCCGCATGCGCGCACCACACGCACGCTCACACGCGTTTGCGAAAACGCATGAACGCGAACGCGCATGCATACGCTCACATACACGTGTGCCAGTGTGTAGATATGCACACACGCGTCTCGTATTTTCATACAGGCAAAACCAACGTAGATCCAACGTTCATAGATGCTCATACGCGCGCATGTTCAGTGGCACATACGCGTACACAAAAACGAGCACATCCTTGCGTCCTTACATGTTCACAATCGCATCCATGCGAGCAGTGATTACATACACACACGCAAGCATTCAGCATTCATATGTACGCGACCACAATCGCTCAATTCCGTTCACGAGAACACGCGCACGTATTCATATGTCTACACACGGCCGCGCAGTTCTACACAAGAGAACCCGCCCACATACTTAGGTTAAGGCGCGAATACCGCCCATGCATCCACACGCACGTGTAATCGTATTCATATTCGCAAACACGCGCATACTCACGCGCACTATTACGTGCAGTCGGCAGGGATCGCATTGTTACGGTGAATTTTTATTGTGCGTTGGCGCATCTCGGTGCACATAAAGTGTGCGCCCGAAAGAGAATGGCGGCCATTGCGACCAGCGTGCGTTGCAGGCGGCCGTCGCATGTGCCGCTCTCAGACGAGTGTTCAAACGGCTGCCACCCCTCCTCCCCTTCCCTCGGCTGCAGAGCTGATTGATCGACGCAGTCTGTTTGCTGCCAGCCGGCGCCGGTCCCGCTCGTAGTCAATGGCTGTGGGGGAAGGCTCGTTTCGCATGCTCGTCTGAGAGCGGCACATGCGAAGGCCGCCTACAGCGCACGCCGACCGCATTGGTCGCCCTTCTCTTTCGGACACAGATAAGGACGCCAAGTATTAATGTGATCCTTGTTGACTTTCATGCACTTACACATGCGTACAGGCTATAAAACGGCGAAATTCACATGGTTCTTACGCGTGCTGGTGCGGAGCGGAGGTAAGAGACAGTGAGAGAGCGGAGAGAAGACGGAGGCCGAGGCATCGCGCGCACCGCTCGCGCCTCGAATGATGTGAATTACGTCGTTTTATGGAGGATATGCACATGCGCATACAATTACCCGGATTCAAATAAACGCACCCACGCAAACACACACATATGAGCATCTTGCGCGTACTTACGCGCTCATTTTCGCAAACACACCTGCTCGCACAAAGGCGCTTACATGTGTGCGTATACAAGCACGCATACAAAGTCATCTACGTATGCGCACGCTCAATTAAAATCGCGTGCGCACGCGCCCATAAACTAACACGCCAGCGTGTACGCGCGCAAGCGTAGACGCGACCATATAAAGCGTTATCTAAAGCATCAACTACTTATCACGACGTCCTGAAGACATCATCTGAAGCCCTAACAACTTTCCATGACGTTCGGACGGAATCATCTGAAGCCCTACCTACCTTCTATGACGTCCTGGCAAGGTCATCTGAAGCCCTAACAACCTTCCACGACGTCCTGACGGAATCATCTGAAGCCCTACTTACCTTCTGTGACGTCCTAGCAAGTACATCTAAAGTCCTACAGATTTCCAAGACGTCGTGGGAAGATTTTATTTCCGTGTGTCGAAACTTTGCCTCTTCTATTTATACCTTACGACTTGCACTGAAATAGATTGTTTCGATTTCAGGATGATTTGTGAAGTCCATTTGACTTCAGTCTGGATTATCGACCCCGTCAGGTTTTGCGGCGGTGCGCTTGCCTGCTACCCTCCAAAGGTGCTTAACAATGAGACCACTGCGGGTTTGCTCTCCACTCATCAATCTCACGGAAGTGTATTTCATAAAACTTGAACTTGAGAGCAGTTTCGGCCGAAATTTCGATTCTGAGATTCACCGCCAAAACCGTAAGCAGGCTAAAGCAAGTCCCGAGAAATTTTCAGAAAGTGCAGAAAGAATTGGAAATTCTGAGCTATTTCACTTCCGATCGCCGCAGCTACTGCTGCCCGATCTATCTAAAGTCTGTCCGGAAGAGACTGTCCACCCTCGCCGTCGGCGTGCGTATTGTGCGTCCGTAACGCAGGCATTTTTCAGACCTCTAAATCGTTTTTTAGGATTAGCAGACGCATATTGAATCATATCCAAGTCACATGTTAACAACCTTTGGAGGGTTGTCAGAATAAATGCCTTCGAAGCTTCTGTTCGACACACGCGCCGACTGTGTGGGCGGACATTCGCCTTCGGACCGATATTAATCGAGATTTTAGGAGTTTTCAGAATAAAGGTGGACCTTGTGCATATTTGATCGTCGTCACACTTCTTCAAAATGCAACGGTGGGTGAACGAAGGCCAATGAAATAACGCTGCACAATTCGCGATACGGCCGCAACCGACTTGAATTCGGCGTGGAAACGTTGCCAGATTGATCCCAAACTGAAGCCAGACTAATTGGCTACTCGACCTTCTGCTGATTTGGTCTAATAGCGTTATCATATGCACAACTGGATAGCAATTCTGTGTCTGCCAACGATCCCCTCGCTGTTTTGATTGTTGCGGCGCTATGATTGCAGCTGGAAGTGCGGCGTTGGCGGCACCACCGCCCAACGGGGTCAAAAAATCGAGAAATGAATCTCACTAGGTACTGCTTCAAACTCACAGTACATAAATGACCTATGCTTGAAATTTCCTAAATGGCTGCGTGATTCCATGAAATAACATCTCCATTGCTTCACAAAACGGCTAGGGTATCCCGTCAGGGAATTTTTGGGGTTTTCAGAGGAAATTTCCCCGATTCTGCTAAAAACTTTCAACTGGGGTTATTTAGGGCGCTGAACCCGAATCTAGAGTCTATTCCTCGCCAGACCTAAGATTACTGTAGGTTACGGTAGGCATAATACCTTCTAACAGGCGTTACTTACCTTCAAGTCTCGAAAATTGAAAAGTGGACCACGAATTCGTGTTCAGCTTCCTTAATAACACCCACAATGAAATTTTTGAGTCAAATCTGAGACTTTGATCGAGCTACCGTATACCCACCGTAACCTACTGTAATCTATCGGAAATCGATGAATGGGTTGCACATTCGTGTTACCCCTATGTACAAGTTTTGAGGCGATTTGATCGTAGCATTCTCCAAATCGTCAAAAGACCCGTTCTGCCAGCAAAATTTCCCTCATTTTGAAACTTCAGACCAAATCAGATGGAATTTTTCGATTAATGAGAAATGGGCCTCAGATTCGTGATCAGCATCCAAATAAATACTAGATTCCAGTTTTTAGCCCAATCCAAGACATTTTTTTAAACATCCTGAAAATTGCCATTTGTGTACCCCCTTTTATCTACGCAAATCTATGCCCACTTTTGGAAATCTCCTGTGAATCTCTGAGGCATTCAGTGCATTTGGGAAATGGATTATCAATCCTGTGTTCCATACCTGAAACTATCAACACATGGTTTTATAAAAGCCCACTGGTAATGTAAGGCAAGCCCTAGCCAGATTCATGATCGGCCCGCGAAACAACCCCTACGAAAAAGTTTTGAGCCACATTCAGAACAACTTATATGAAAAAATCTTTGAAAATGCCTTCCTTTACCTTCAGTCTTCTCAAAGCTACGAGAATGCCAGCATTCTGAAAGTGGTTTTCTTAAGCATCGGTGTATTTCCTAGTAAGGTGAAGTTCATTTCAACAAAATCTAGCATTGAATGCCAACAAGTAGATGTATAGGAATTTTGTGAAAGAGAACTGCCTCATGACAAGAATCTACTCATGACACCGGATAAATCCAATTTGATTGGTATGATATGTGGCACGCGAGGCGTGAGGGTGATGTCCGCCAAACAGCGATCGCACGAATGTCTTCTGTTTACTTCGTTATTGTTATTGTTGTTGTCCGCATGGTGACATAACTCATCCGGCACGATGAACGTTCCCAGGCAGGTGGCAGAAAATCGTATAGAAACCTATTCGCCGCCAAAAACCAGAATTAACATCCCAGACACATTTATCATCTCGAGAAAATCTCAGGAGTCTTATTTATGGAATTCCGTTGAAAACAATTGGATTTTTCTCCCCTTATGCAGCCTCAAAAATCAATTAATATTGCAGCAATCCGTTGAAAGCCACACAGATAATCCTCAAAAGAGAAGATTTAATACTGGATTCACTCAATGTTGCGGAAGCGGAACAGAGGAATTAGGCAGCATCTGGTTAAAGTCAAAGAGTCTCGCTGCAGGAGGCAATTTCTTCAATCGAGGGCGGAGCTTATAGGAAATGCATAAAATCCTCAAGGGGAGTGATGAAAGCTGGCCTCAGGCCGAAAAAAAAACCGCGACATGCACATGGGGAGGGCATGACATCGTGTTATTTTTAGGTGGGGAATGAAACTTCTTGCACATTGGACATGCATGGATGGGCATCGTACGCGATGGAAACCACTTACCCACCCCGTCAGGGTTTGATACCTCGAAAACTCACGATTCTTAGTTCGTAGAAGGCCTGGTATGAAGCGTTTCATCAGAAAAGCCTGCTCTTCGCCAGTCATTCATGTATCACATTTTGCTTGTAGGACACAAGAGACTGCTTGCGATCCAGCACAACAATTCAGAATACGGTTTGGGCGTAAACTCAGACGCCTCTGTCAACTGTGTTGAAATTTTTACTCCACTTGTAGGCAGTGTCTCAGATTTTTTTTCGAATATTCGGTTTATTGAATAATTTGAAAATCGACACCTTTCAAATACTCGGCTTTTCGTATAATGCGGAAATTGGCCTTTTTCGAATATCCAATTTTTCGAATCTTCCGGGTGGTAAACTTTTTGAACATTCGAGATTTCGGATAATTCGAAGTCGGCATTTTTAGTCGAATGAATTTTTGAAACATTTGATTCGATCAAAGTATAGTGCCCATCCTTGGAAATCGAAAGACCCATTGCAACAGAGAAGTTGAAAAAAACGTTGAGGAATAGTGTCCGTATTAGCCCTATACGACCATAAAACTCATAAACCTCATACAATAATCGAAACACAGAGAAAAATCTTGCGAGCACCGTAATCCAATCAAGCCGTAAACGAGCGTTTTGTGTGATTGCACCAAACTTCACATCACACTCATAACACGCCGCTTTTTCTCTGGCGTCGTTGATATTTTGCTATTCAAATCTTACCAGGATTGTGTCTGCGGGCGTGGAGATTGAATAGTTGAATTTGAGTACCCACCCGGGGTTTTCCTCCCCTGCCAAAATCAGAAGAGTCGTTGCGGCACGGGAAAATGGGCGTGGTCAAGTGCGATAACACAGTGACCCCCGCTGCGATAGCATCTTGGAACATTAGTGGAGAAGTGATTCGCTCCCAATTCTTAACTCACCAAAACCTTGGCACCAACCGAGGTTCTTCTCCCCTTTCAAAATCAGGCTAGTTAGGAGACCCAAGAGGAAAATCATTGATAAAAAATTAGCTTTTTCATTTTGAGCGTTCTCTCAGGAGTTAGTGCTTGGAAGAACGCTGTTGTTGCGTAGTTAGTCATTGCTTTTACCCGTTTTTTGAATATGAAGGAATGTGATTCTATGTATTTGCGTGCAGTTCCACCGGCGTAGCGTGAAGTGTTCCATTCCGTTAAGCAAGCAAAAAATATAATTTTTAAAAGTGTCTTCAACTTTGAAGACATCTCAGAATTTTTGTTAGTTCAAGCACATGCTTCAAATCTGTAAAACTCTATCGAGTTTGCGGTGAACATTAGCCTAGAGGAGCGCTTAAGTACTGTGAAGGAGCGTTTTTTCATAAGTCAGGCAAATCGCTTAAGAAACTATGTTAAACTGCAGTAAAAACCATGTGTATGCCAAACCACACCGTATTTTCCTCCAACGAAACGCATTTCCGGTCGATTTCGCAAAATCTGATCCTGTTGTACACGCCACAGTCACTTCGGCACGTCAAAAAAGTAAACGGGACGATACAGGCTTCAATTGCGCTATTTAGTGCATTCACACATAACATATTTTACTTTACGGCCGAATCGGAGTACGGTGCTCAAACGATTTTTCTCTGTGTTTCGATCACTGTAAACCTCATTGTCGGGCGTTGTCCACCATTTTCCCTCAACGGCTACCGATCAAAGCAAAAAAACTTACAAAATCGGCTTCAAAAACATTCGATAGTCGATTGATTGTAACTATTAGGTTGATGCAAAAGTTTCCGGACTTATCACGACTTTGAATAAAAAAACATTTATTTCATAAACAAACAAGGCTCACCCAACAAAATAATTTTCATCACATTCAAAGATTCTTCGCCACCGATTGGGCAGTTCATGATTTCCCGACTCGTAGAACTCTGGCTGTTTCGAGTCGAAGTATTCTTCCAAGGCCATTTTGACGCCGTCATCGTTAGTGAACCGTTTTCCATTCAGGAAGTGTTGCATCGAGTGAAACAGATGGTAGTCGGAAGGGGCAAGATCTGGGATATATGGAGGGAGAGGAAGAACTTCTCAACCCAGGTTCAGCAGTTTCTGTCGGGATATCCGAGATACGTGTGGCAGAGCATTGTTGTGAAAAAGGCGAACAGTGTTCATCGCAGGGCAATGGACCTGGGCTGGGAAGTTCTTCCTCACCCTCCATATAGCCCAGATCCTGCCCCTTCCGACTATCAACTGTTCCGCTCGATGCAGCACTTCCTGGATGGAACACCGTTCACTAACGATGACGAAGTCAAAATGGCCTTAGAAGAATACTTCGACTCGAAACAGCCAGAGTTCTAGGCGTCGGAAATTCATGATCTGCCCATCGGTGGCGAAGGATTCTTGAATATGATGGGAACAATTTTGTTGGGTGAGCCTTGCTTGTTTTTGAAACTTGTTTTTTATTCAAAGTCGTGAAAAATCCGGAAACGTTTGCATCAACCTAATACTACCCACATTTCCAAGTCAAAACGAGTTCGCCCCATTTTTATGATGGCCGATTTCGTGAAGTCTATGTTACACTTCCTTCTATCTGCGACCGTTGAGGGAGTGGTCGTGGCTGGCGCTCTACATACATTTAAGTTTAGGCGCTAGTCGCAATCCTCAACGTCAGCGCATTAACCGCGGGCGTGGTGTTGGAGTATGATTGGCCTGATGCCACGCCCGCGCATGTCGCCTGCTACGCCGTAACCGTAACGACTTTTTCATAATTTTCTTTATTACTCCATCATCAATCTCATCCCGCTCCATAAACATTACTTTCAGTACTACATATCTTCTGCTACCATCTCAGAAAGTTGGAGCTGGCCACCCGCTAACCAAAAGTCCGGCGGCGCAGCACCTCGCGCGGCCCGCGAGCGGAATGGTAGCGGGTGGCGAGCATTGGCATGCTGGCGCTCGCCACCCGCTCATCACATTACGGCGGCGCGCTCGCAACACCACGTCGGCGCGCTGGCCTAGCGCTGGTCGCCGACGGAATGATAGCGGGTGGCGAGCTATTAAATGTGGCTTCCACTTGAAATTCATGCCATGCTTGAACTTTCGCTTCGGTTATCCGGAATTTTCTTCTGCAGGGGGGCTATTTAAACACTAACCCAGGGTTTTTCTGCCACTCCAAAATCAAAAAATTCTTTGCGGCATGAAAAAATGGGCGTGGCCAAGTGCGATATCATAGGGCCTACCTCCCCCTCCTCTGCTGCGATGGCACCGGTTATTTTTCTTAGTAACACTACATAATTTCAAAAATCTCAGAGAGTCCAGGAATTTCCAGAATGATTTGTTACCGTCAGTTTCGAATTAATAAAGAAATCTTAGAACTTCAGGTGTTTCTTCTGATTAAATTATAACAAATAGAGCCTAATTTCTCATTAACGAGATCACATTTTTCTAAATCTAAACGGAAACCAGGGTGCTCATATCGATCAAATATTCAAATTATCCAGCCAGTGATGAAACGGATTTTCTTACTGAAAATATCTTTGTGGTGAGCTGCAGAGGAGGAAAACGGAACGAAAGCATAGCCAAGGGGCTTTTTTCTTGTATATGGAGTTCACTCCGGATATTCACTAATGCTTTATTTCAAATATTCTAATCATTTCGGGAGTTAAATTATCAAACCGTTCCAAATTTGGAGAGTTCAGTTATAAAACTGTTTTAATAATCAGTTACTGTGCTTATCTTAGCCAAATTCCTGTCCGCAATCGCGTCTCGACACGCTTTGTAGCCGCACGCGCTCGAGCCAGTCGGGTTTCCAGCGCCAAAGCCGACTCGATTTCGCCTATTATGCCATTTTCTCCGAACTTTCTTAGTTTCCAGTTTCCGAAACCCACCTAGAGTCAGCAGATCGGCGGCTGCGGCGCTGGAAGCTCTTCTGACTCGGGAGCGTGCGGTGGCAAAGCGTGTCGAGACGCAATTGCGGACCGGAATTTTGCCCAGATAAGCACAATAGCTTCTTCGGAAACATCTAATTTTCGAACCTTTCGTCACCTTCCTTTCGTCACAGCGGGGCCTGACCCTGCATCCACCCCCTCCATTTCACCGCAGCGTGGGTCTTCCCCGAATCTCACTCGCTTATCCCGTTTTTTAGTTCACGATAATCTATTTATAGTGATATGGTCATAAAATGGAAGAGCGGTGAGATTTTATCCACAAGCCGCTCGTCTACGGGGGTCAGTGGCATGCTATGAGGTGGGTAGGCAGGTTCAACGACTAGTAATATATACTCGCCGGTAACCTTCACTGCGGCTGCGGAGTGTAACTCGTCCAGTGCGTGGGCTGCTCGTGGATTTCGGGGCGGGGTTGAAACTTCTGGGACCGCGAAACTGTTATGCGTCTAACGAAGACGATGAGCTGAATGGACGAGTTGTCCGTCAGAATACCGACTCGTCTGAACACAACTTAGCTGATGCTTATTTGTGCACTTATCCTCTGTTCCGAGCCAAACTTACTCTGTTCCCTCGTGCGCTTGTGCGGAGCGATGGCAGAGACAGTGAAAAGTGTGGGGAGAAGGAGACGCGCGCAGATGCACGCGATGAACGGAAATAAATTTCACTTGGAAACAGAGGATAGACCGATTTGTGTGTACGCGAGTGAAGAAACTATTAACTAAAGCCCTCGCCGCCGCTGTGACGCTTACCATCGAGTTGAAAATGAATATATCGAGTTTGAGCTCCGCAGGATTGCAAAAACAAATAAAACAACTAACAGAAATAGAAAAATAATGAGAATGGTGAGATGTAGGCGAAAATTCGAGAAATGTTGCGAAACACTTTAAAGGACGATAGCAATTCAGCGGGCGATTCGCTAGCAAACAGCTCGCCACCCGCTGTACCACCTCTCCTCTCGCTCGCGACCCGCTATACCTATAGCGGGTGGCGAGCGAGGGCCGAAATGCGCGCGGGTGGAGAGCTCCGACTTCCTGAGAAGATAGCAAGCGCGTCTGCAGATTCTGCCTGCTCGGCAAAGTTATGTACTATTTAATCCGCTCCGCCATTGCGTCGCCGCTTGTGTATACATAGTCTCCGCAAGCGTATCAAGTGTTTTCATACTTCAACGCCACGTCAACGCGTAGAGCGCTGACGTTGAGGAGTATTAATAACGCCTTAGTATAGGGCTATTTTAGCCGTTTTTTACATTGTTGTTGCGATGGGCCCCAAGAGCTATAGATTCCCAGTGGAAATTTGTTCCTGTCGAGTGCACAGCCTAAGAAGCTAACGTTCATGATGAATAACAGTATCCTACAATACTGTTCGTAAACGTTTTTCGCGTCTTTTCCGGCCCTTTCGAATCACTCGTTTCAAACTCGAAGTTGAGCAAAACTACGGTTATATTCATTGGTGTTGAAGGCTACCCAATGGTAAAGCCTTTGTGGGGGTTTGGTTGACAACTCAGAAAGTTTAGCAGTCAGTCAGCCTTCGGAACCGTGGCGAAACGCGAGGCTGGGAACTCGCTCGCTTTGCCATGTTGCCATAATCAGAAACACGATTAAAGCCAAACTTTTCTAGTTATCAGCGAAACCCCACGAAAGCTGTACCACCGGATAGCCCTTATTAGCGCAAGGATCATGAATATCGCTCTAGTATCGCTCAAAGTTGAGCTTCAAGCGAATGAGGCGAGAACGCGTCCTTGCACGCTTCCCAACCAAATCCGACGACCGCTATTGCAGATTCGAAATATAACTTACAGTAAGTGCCAGGAATAAGATGAAATGCTCTGTAACATAATTAGGGCCGGAGCCGAGGTGCATATTATAGTTCTGCCTTAGTTTCGAATTGAATTATTCGAATAATTGGCATTCGTATATTTATTCGAATTAAAAATTCCTAAAATCGCATCATTCGAGTACTATTTGATATTCGAGGGCGATGGTCGTAATGTATTTCAGCCACAAGAGAGGCGGGAAAACGGGGGAGCAACAGCGAGCGTAATAGAACGGAACTCGGAGATTTCCCGCCCCTTTAGAGGCTGCAAAACATTACGACCACCACCCCATATGCGACCCTCAAAAATGGCGCCATTCAGATATTATAATATAAGAAATTTAGACCGCAAGAAGGGGTCATTCGAGTCTATTCGCTACTCAGCCTCAAGAAAAGGATCAATAGAATCTATTCGAAATTCGGACCTTAAAAGGGGTCATTCTAATCTATCCAATGTTCCCCTAAAGCCCAATAACGCATAATCCTATAATGCATACAGGAACAGTTGTCCGAAAACCCTGTGTCCGAAAACAACTGGGGGCTACTGTACATTGCAAACGTTCCAAAACGGTTATCGTAGTACTGTGAAAAGTTTTTTAGAAGTTTCAAAACCAAGGTATCCGATTTTCTAAGCACACGCTTTCCTACGCTTTGATATTCTTTGCCCAGAAATATGAAAAAAGTAAGTTTTCAGTACGGATAGCTTCTTCCTTTCGACAATTATAGCTCCACGAGCTATTTAGAGACAACTAGAGGTCCACCGCTGACATTTTGGTACACCCATCGGTCCACACACAGAAATAGTGTTATATTGGGCTCATCGACAAAAGTTTTTTCCTAGAAACTCCCCTCGTTTTGCCTACGCTATATATGACTCCATTACAGGGTATCAAGTGATACTTGGTCAAGTACCACTCTAGGAGCAAAATTGTACGCAGTTGCGGACAGCCGCCGTCTTTGAACAGAGTTATGGAAAAAGAGCGAAATGCTTTAGCGTTTTTTTTGGGCCAAAAACGCCAAAATAATGGCCGGTATTGCAGTAACAACGTTTCTGCAGTAAGGTATCTGCGAGCTCGAGGTATGAAACAATCTTCCTGCAGGAAGGTTAAATTCATAGTTATTTGATAATAATCAGTAATAATCTCAATGTCATATTGTTTTGTTCTCTTATTTGTTAACTACAAGAACGTAGGAACCTTAAGCTATCCATGGCGAAACGCGAGGCTGGGAACTTGCTCGCTTTGCCATATTGCCATAATATGAAGACACGATTAGTGTTTTCTAGTTATCAGCGAAACCCCACGAAGGCTGTACCACCGATAGCCGTTGCCGTAGCAAGGATCATGCACATCGTTGAACATCGCTCTCAAAGTTGCACACTTCAAGCGCAGATGTACGAGAACGCGTCCTTACACGCTTCCCCCATAATGGCGAACGCTGCAGATCTGAAATATAACTTACAGTAAGTGCCAGGAATAAGATGAAATGCTCTGTAACATAATTAGGCCTCTAGGGTCCCCAGCCGCCGCCGATATTATAGGGCCTTAGTTTCAAATTGAATTATTCAGTGAATAATGGGCATATCGCACATTTATTCGAATTAAGGCGCCTAAAATCGCGTGTTCGAGCGTTTGTTGATATTCGAGGGCGATGGTCGTAATGTATTTCAGCTACAATAGAGGCGGAAAACGGGGAGCAACAGCGAGCGTAATAGAACGGAACTCGGAGATTTCCTGCCCTTTAGATGCTGCAAAACATTACGACCACTAATCCCATATGCGACCCTCAAAATGGCGCTACTCAGATATTATAATATAAGAAATTTAGACCGCAAGAAGGGGTCATTTGAGTCTATTCGCTACTCAGCTCAAGAAAAGGATCAATAGAATCTATTCGAAATTGGACCTTAAAAGGGTCATTCCTGAAGTCTAGCCAATGCCTTTAATCTAAAGCCCAACTATAATGTGATGGCAGAGCGCTTGTTACAGTTGTCCGAAACCCCGTGTCCGGAAATCTTCACCGAAGCAATCATCTCTCACCAGCATAACGGAATGAGACAAGAGTACCGTTATAACTATAAAACAGTCGTAAACCTGTCAGGACGACGCCCTAGTTGAGTCTTACACGATTTTTGATGTTTTTCGCCGTTACTGCAGTTTAAAGTCGCAGTGCGCGTATGTTTACACAAGGTGCTGAGTTAATCACAAAACGCTTCACTCCAGGCGGGATTGAACCAACATATTTCCTTTTCGACGGAGATCCCTGTCGCACTGCACCACCAAAGCCCCAGTGCCGCTCTCACTAACTGCTCGGTAAATCTTCACCGAAGCAATCATCCTTTCACCCGCATAACGGGATGAAACAGGAATACCGCCAGAGACTATCTAACAGTCGTAGACCCGTCAAGATACACTCTAGGGTAAAATTGTACGCAGTTGCGGACAGCCGCCGTCGCAACACTCAGCTTGAGACTCTTCGCGCCGATATATCGCGGTCCTAGCGCGATTATTCCTGATCCCAGCACGATTCCGTTTGCAATACGTGCTATGAGAGGGGCCGTTTGCAACTCCGCGCCGGGATTTCGCTACGATCAGAATGGTACAACTCGATGATAAAGGCCAGGATTAAAGAAACGCTCCCTATGAAGCGCCTAATTTCTGGTCTCAAACTCTTTCTTTGCACTATTCCGGAATTAAACAGAATTGAATACAGTTAAGGTTATTTCCTGAGGCCTTATACCTGGAAGAGCTCTTCGTGACTCCTTTCAACCCTCAACTCTCATGCAGTCCGTTGCAAATTTATATGACCTACCCCAATTCCCGCGGTCCCAAACGTCGCGTGAATTTAGGGAACGAACCGCGAATGCCAATCAAGGCAGCACCCCCGAAAACCCCTAGGTACGATTCTTTATGAGATTGGACAACTAGTAGGGAACTGGCAATAAAATTTTCAAGAATGACTGTTGCGAAATTATACGACATAGCTGACCTTCCCGCTAAAATTTCGATTCTAGACCCTCTGTATCAGTTTTTTTTTTCATGGTGAGAAACACCAGAAACATCAACTTAATAGTCTTCAGAATTGTCGCGACGCAGAACCACTTCAAAAACTCTGTTCCGCATCTCAGGCGATTATCGGCCCCGAGCCGCCTGACAGTTCGGCTTATTCTCCCAATCTATCTTTTTCAGGCCACTGCTGTTGCTGTCCGGGCTCCTCCAGTTGGCCCGAACAGCAACAGCAGTGGCCCGGACATTAGATCAACGAGCCGAACTGTCAGGCGGCCTCGATTCCTGTTCGGTGCGGCTCGGGGCTGCGAATTGCCTGATATGTTTCAACCCACCTTTTTGTGAACGCCCCTTTCAATCTGGGCCCATTCGCTTAGAACGGCCGGTGTAAGCGGAGCCACACTCTCGTATTGTCTGCTCTGGGTGTACACTCAGCTCTGAAAAGTACCTCACACGTTTTCCAATGGTCTGAGGTCCTGCAAACTGATCGGCTATTCTAGCAAAATGACATGATGGGCCTGAAACCAAGCCTGTGTCTGCCTACTGACAAGAAGTGAAGTCGGATATGAACTAGAGAGAATTTGTAATGATTTCCCGACTTATCCTGATAATCTGTGAGCTTCATAGGCCATGTCGCAGAAACCTGGTATAGCTTGCTACACCACTTGAGCACGGGTCGACACATTATTCTTTCTACATAAATTCTTTACAGTTCCTACTCGAGGAGAAGTGTGGGTCCCTTTGTTTCCATTTCTGTTGCCAGTTTCCTACCAGTTACTGTAATTTCACGAAGATTCGTACCTAGGGGTTTCTGAGGATGCTGCATCGACTGGCGTTTAGCGTTTGCCTCCTTAAATCATGCGAAGTTTGAAACCACGGAAATCAGGGTATGTCGTATAATTTTGCAACGCACTGTATTTCTACCCTCACTTTGAAGAACCTGTTGTTGATTTTCATCAATGTCAAGATGTCGCGTAGTTTGGCGGTAGAAATCCGGACAGAGGTAGCAGCGGAGCGGTCAATCATAGCAAAATCTAACGGTGATAAGGAGACTTCGGTACAATAAGCCCGACAAGTCTCACTTCACCAGGCTAGAAAAGAGGGGGATAGGCTTACACCTCATTTTAGCAGGCGTTTAGGTGCGTCTAGCCTCCAATGAGTTCGAAATCTTGTCATAGTGCCTAGTGCATACTTCTGGCGGCGAGCGACGCCACATAGTGGTTGTGATTGATATCGACGGAAAATCGTTATGGCCTATATACACTGACGCGGTCGCGCGTCGTGGCAAGTATGCACTAGGCCTAAGGTGGCGTTCAGATTTCACTCGCGGCGCGACGCTGCGTTTAATTAAGCCTACGTACCGATCAAGCAAGGTCGCATCGCGTCGTCGCTAGGTGTTCGCAATGATGAGGCATGATACATTCGAAGTGACGCGCAAGTTGCCTTCGCGCTGCGTCATTCGCGTCGCCTTGCAACGCAACGCGAGATAATGGATGTCAATCTCGTTGCTCGTTCTCTTCAGTGTTTTTCATAAAAACAACGAAATCTAGCAATGGAAGCAATAAAATAAGCATAATTTAGGATCTTTTACACTTAAAAAACACGAAAAAACTGTTTCTTTTGTTACAAAAGAAATTGTCGATGCTGGTTTACGCGAAATTGCGTATGTGCGCCAATGCGCGTAGTCGTCCAGCGTTCGCGCAGTTCACACCTGAATTCCTACACGACGGGATTTTTGCGTCGCACTGACATGTGCCATCGCGTGGCATCGCGATAACCCTGAATGCCGCCCAATACGCGTGACCTTGGATTTCATGTTGAGGGTTGCATCTCTTTTCTCAAATATCCCTGATTTGGAAAGACTCATCCATATCTGACAAGAAATGGGCATTTATTTGGTCAAAGTGGCCATTAAAAGTAAAGTTGTATTTTCTGGGCCACTTTTTTGGCCACAGATATGCGATCTGTCCTTCATATTTGCAATGCGTCTCTTTCAGCAGGCTTATCAGCATCTCTCTGTCGCAGGCATATAGACGACACTGATGGCACTGACACGTTTGTTTCCTTCTTTCCGGCGTGGTTCGCGTTGGAGCAAATTAGCGCGCATCTGTTTGGCGCAAAATATCGGATTTCCACAGGTTGGAAATGGTTCCGCACTTCAAACTTCTCTGGTTAGTAACTTTGTTTTGTGTTCCTTGCCCCTAGAGCTTCGTGGAAATAAGATTTTTTTTTCACTTTTTTTCGTGTTTCAATGCACAGTCTTGGATGTTGGAATCTTTCGCGATAAGGTGTATTCAAAGCTGCGTCAACAGTTCCTTTGGGTGGACAACTGGTGTACGACGTGGGAGGGTGGTGGACTTTAGGACAAAACGATTATTGCATCCGTGGTTAACGAGGGTTCGCACGTGATTACAGTTTGCAGAAAGGGAGCAAGGACCCCCCCAATTAATTATCTCTCGCAGACGTCGCGCTACGGCCAGCTCGTCGCGGCGCGACGAAGGAACGTGCTTTTGCATCTGAGATGGACGGAGAGTAGTTACGCTTAGCTGACCCAAACTGATCGCTTCGCCATTGGGGAAATCAGAGGCCTGATTCTCTCGTCGATTTGGTTGTAGAAAGGTATCCCGAAGAACGACTGAGTATTTATCAGATGAAAGAGTACGGAATATGAGTACAATAAAATGGTTGAAAATATTTAATTGATTACGGCATGATAACATATACATATGGAATAAAATCAATATGATAATCTTGGTAAAATGAATACCTAGCCGAACTGATCGAATGAAAATGTGAAAATTGAATGAAAAAATAAACGAAAAGGGATGTAAGGCGGTACATAAAATAGTAAAAATAATGTCTTATTAGACAACACGTTTTATCTTG